>JAVLVB010000558.1:2369512-2384269 GCA_032876305.1 Orestias chungarensis | reverse complement strand
TATATATATATATATATATATATATATATATATATATATATATATATATATATTCATTTTCTATATTTTTCTGAAGGCCAAAATAAAAATAAAAAACATATGATGTTTATTGTCTAAACTTTTATCATAAGCGATTTACAATAAATATATTTGTAAATCACTAATAATAATTTATAATAATTAATTTCATGAAGACAGAAGTATGTATATCACTGGCCTGATAATGGTGGCAAAGTACAAGCCACAACAGAATTATAGTTTATATGCTTACAAAAGTCGTTTCCCATAAAGGTCCAAAAAGAAACTTTTTGTCCTAAAAACCAGAGTATAAAACAATAGATGTTAAAAATATGCCGTAATTAAAGTTTTAATTAGTTACAAATCTGACATCAATCAGATATATGAATGGTCCAATCCTACCATACTTAAGAATAAATACAGAAATAAATTCAAACAAAAGAATAACAAGTAAATAAACCCCCGCTAAAATATATTGTTCATTTGCCCTTTAACATTACAAACATAAGTCGTAGATACTTGCATGTCTGCAAAGCATGCAAAGCTGAGCTTAGCACCTTCTTCCTACAGGCTGCCAACATGCGAGAGGCTGAGGCGATCAGGCTGCTCCGAGAACCACCCCTCTCAGTTATACATTTTTAGCTGCATGCTCATAAGGAAAGGAAAGCACAAACAGCAAGCAAGAAATAGAAAAAATAGGACAAAAATAAATTAGTAAAAATTATATTAGTATTTAAAAATACATTTAAAATACATTTATATGGTATAAAAGCAAAGAAATAAATTAAAAAGTAAATAAAAAACGAATCATATACATTCACCTAATTGATCAATTTTACCCCTTATTTTGATAATTTTTATATAGGAAAAATACTTTATTTGTCAAGCTGCTTTTTGGCTATGTAATTATTTTAAGTTAATTTATTTATTTCTGTATTTCTTCTTCATTATCAGAGGATTAGTCCTTAATAGAGACAAAGCAGTAATCTCATAAATTGTTCACATTTTCACAGGGAGGTCTGAACAAAAGTGAGCATAGAGCAAAGTCGAAGGAGTAAAATGACAACAGTTGTTGGGGCATTCTAGCCTTCTGTTTCTCATTTAGTCAACTGTCACCTTGTATATTCTACTACTACTGAATATACAAAGAGCTACATTACCCTTGTGACTGCAGCATTTACAGGTATACAAAAATATCTTAGGCAAAACCCAAATAGATATTTGCATCAACCTATCGTGTTAAATGTAAGGTATAAGATCTGCCTCCATACTCTGACATCCCAAACAAATGCAGTCTTTCGACTGTGCCCTGTTACTCAGATTGTTGGGAAATATCTGAAACATCTTCCATCCATTAACACCTAAAGGCAGCTTAAACAGATGGCTAAACCACTTGGCTCAAGAATACATGAAAACTAACGCACACATAAAAAGTAAAGTAGTGGAATATTTAAAATTACCATAAAAAGCAATGCTTATGTGAAAACATGTGAAAACATAACATATTTGAGATTTTGTTAGCTTTTGTTCTCGACCCTCAATATAAAGGGACATGTTTATGTACTTGTACAACACATAATGCAATGAAGGCTAGAGCATGATGTGATAAATCAAGTTGCATGTAATGAACAGATTTGGATCTGGGTTTAGTTTGGCTTGATGAGTCTTAGTTTACTTTAAATTTGCACCATGGTGCATTAGTTCACTTTAAATGACTGTAAAAGAAATCAATATTTATTTTTTTAAGGATTTTTTTTTTTGAATACTTTGCTGCATGTACTTGATTGACGTGACCAACCTCCTATAATAGTTTTAACATTCAAAATAGCTCCTTTCTATATAGGTCACAGGGCTCCAGGGAGCTTTTCACGACTGGTGCTACAAGCGTTGTGACATTTTTACCCAGCCACATCAGAAGACTGCTAAATGGAAAAGAAAACAGGCTTTATCTGAGCCGCAGCACCAGACCACAAGGTAATGTTACAGTTTTCATCAAGGACCATCGAGCAATCAATGATTCATCTAGGTTTATTACCACAAGACACTTGTTTTGATCCAAGGGCTTCATCAGGCTTCTGTCGACTTTTAAATCATGGATGCTCCACCAACAGTTCTTTCTTGACGGATTTAGGGTGTTACACGAACAAAACTGTCCATGCGGGACAATTTAATTGCCGCATACTGGTAAATTACACGCATATTTAATAGGAAAGAATGATCAAAATCATGTTTTCAGGTATTTCATGTAATCTCGATGTTTAACGAAAACCTTTAATGTATCTCCACCAGGGTCCCTCGCTGAAGATATATTAAAACATTCTAAAACAAGGATACAGAATCCAATGAAAACCTGTCCGACTTTCTTTTTAAGGAAATCTATGGATCTTTTAGAGTCCTAGTCCCTCTTTTTGTCAGGGGTTTGAGTAGCTGTTTCCAGATTGTCCTCAGACAGCGCTCGGGTTCCTGTTAGCTGGAGCGCTGGCCTCACCTGTGCAGTTCCTGCGCAGACGATCCACATCACCGATCAGCTGAGCAGCATTTAAGGAGCGGTGGATCTACTTCTCGTCGCCTGAGTGTTAAGTTGTTACCGGATTGCAGAAACCAAACTGACCCACCTCAGTTGTTGCTTACCGATCGTCCTCTTCAGCTCTGGACAACCAAGACCATCAGGATTACAGTAACTCAGACCCTCTCAGTCCTCCTGGCGTCTCCCTTGGATCTTCCGATAGTAAGTCCGCTTCAAATCACCAAGACTCACCTCAAGCTCCAATTCACCATCTCTGTCTGCATCCAGAAGCCGCCCATTTTCCCCGTTACATCTCCGGCCGGTTCCCCTGTTGCCGCCTTGCCGTTTCCCCCGCTGGGTTCCCTCCAGACCGTCCATCTACAATCCCTCAATAAACTTTAAATTACTTCTACTCCTGAGAGTCCTCTGTTTATGTGGGTCAGAAGGTTACGTAATAACACTTTTTCCCTTATATCTCTTCAGCTTACCACATACATTTTTATAAACATAATTTGGAAGAGAAAGATGCACACATCATTTTCCACCTTACTTAAATGTGTATGTGAGTGCCATTTTCAGTTTTTTATCCTTCACCTATTGAAAGATGTTTGTTGCTGAAAAGCTTTGTTTTAGTATCATTTCTCTAAATCACAGGCTAGTTAAACGTTGTTAACACTTGTTGGTGGGACAGAAAAGACTTTCTTTTTTTTTTTTCTCTTCCTGGCTTTTTCCTGGTGTAACTCCCAAATAATCTATAATAATCTATAATCTATAACAACCATTGAATACTAAGTGACACCAAGGTGCCCATCTCTGTTGTTGTGTATATATACAAATGGCTTTGGAAATTTCACTCCCCCCAATGCACATTAACAAATGCTTTTGGGGCAGGTCTGGAATTAAGCTGCAATGTCAATGTATGATTTGCATTGCAACTCAGTATTCATCTAAAGCTACTTTCTGTCCAAGCAGTGATTCTCAGCAACTAAATACATTTTATTCATTTTAATGCACTTTTTTGTAGATCATGGTGCAAATTTAAATGTAGGATCAAATGACATTGTGCAAGTCATTACATTACATTATACAGTAGATGTGCTGTAAAGGCAAGTACGCTACAGAAAAGGAATTACTAGTAATTCAATCCTGGAGATTATCATTTTGGTCATTTTAGCAAAAAATATTGAGAGTAGATGTATTGTTGAAAGAGTTTTCTCCATCACATAAAGATAATGTTAAAATCTAGGCTTTTGGCTTTTTCATTCAATTGGTTCCATGATTCCTTGTAGGTAACCCCTAATTCACACTACGGGCGTCTACACTCAGCTATGATACCATTTTTTGAAATCTGAAAGAAAATGTCATCGTAGTAGGTGTCTATCAGACAACGCTGTTATAACTTTTAAAGAATCCATTCCATCTTAAATTTCTTCAGTATCTCAGAGAAACGCAGTGGAGCAAATTGAGTTTCATACCCTACACAAATTGATGCTGTTGTTCATGGTATTATGTCCTCATTGCGTATTGCACAAGACAATATACCCCCCATAAAAAGAAAAGTGATTACTCATAGAAGGTTTGCTCCCTGGTTTAATTCAGAACTTCATACCTTGAAGGGAAACACCAAGAAATTGGAGAACAAATGGCGGTCTTCGCTTTTTGAAGAGTCCTATTTATCCAGGAAAAAAAGGCGTGCTTCTGTATAAAGACCCTTCGCCAAGCTAGATCTGCATATTTTACATTAGTAATAGAGGAGAATAAGAACAACCCTAGGTTTCTTTTTAATACAGTTGCCAAACTTACGAAAAATGAAAATGTGCCATTTATTCCTCCAGTTCTTGGCTGTTACCGGATGCAACTAATACCCAGGCGTCGAGTAGATGGTTCACCGCTCCTCCTGTACTGGTCCAGCTAGTTGTGAGATGAGCTAGATGTTATAGACAGGGCTATAAAAATAAAAGCCAAGTTGTACTAAACCTATAACTGGTAAATCTATATTTATCTAACAACCTAACCTACCTCTACAGATAACATTATTCTCATACATTCAAATATATAGCTTCCGTTCTCCGCCTTTTTTTTATTTTATTTTATTTTTACAGATTTTCTTTTCAAACTAACTGACAGCTTGTTCCCAAGCTGTGGCAACATTCACAATGAGGAAGGGATTTTTGCCCACCTTCTAGAACCAGTGAGAAGATTTCTTGATCCTCAACAGCCAGGGTTTTGCTTATTCAGGCTTTGCTGATACACACTTTAGAATGTGATCCAGATAACATAGACCCATGGTGTCATGTCAGGGATGAAATAACCACTTGGTTTTCTCTTTCATCAGCTGTAAGTTTCATCCTAGATACAGTATGATATTTTACAAAATACAGAACTTTATCACTGAACTTGAGCACTCCAACACGGTCTTTAGATGTTATAATCATTTTAGTATTATCCGGATTAATAAAGCTCCTACCAAGGTGTAATTTTTACATCATTAACCACTACGAATATTGTTGATTCGCCTCATAGTTTTTCTCATGTTCAGACTCAGATAAACAGGTTTTTAAATGCATAAGCATTCACAACAAGGCAGCTCACAGTATGACAGTAATTTAATGCAAACGCAATGAGCGGCTGAGATACTGCCAGCACTGAAAAAAAAAGAAAAACAAGAGCCTGATCTAAAGATGTAAACTCTGCCAGTAAATTCCAGCAAGCACCACTGAACACTGAAAAGATCTGGTCCGAAATATATTAGAAACAAATGTCCATTTGCTTTCTGTAAAATAGGAATCTTCAATTTAGTCTACATGATATAGTAGTATAGTATCATGGCCAAAAGAGTGAGATCAAAGATACAAGCGCTAGTGTCCGCCGTAAATATGAGATTAAACACTCAGTGGAGCTCTGTGTTGACTCACCACTCCTCCAAAGCTAAGCTGTTTAGGGTATCTTTTCATCATACCTTTACTAGATATGCCTTTCTTTTTCTTTTGTGTCTTTCTTATAAGATACCTTGTGTGGTACCTTGAACTCCCTGGAGGAATTGTACAGCAAATTCTCTTTCATCTTGTTACAAAAGGGATGTTTTAGAGAATGAGATCGAAAAGATTGAATCTGGGAACAAGTTTATTTGATTTTACTCCTAAACTTATCTCCTTTCACATCATACTTTGCATAGCTGATCTAAACATGTTTTTAATGCTTCAGGGACGAGCTAAAAGTTTTAACACGTAATCGAGGGACACAGTCGACCCTCTGTTTTTGGAGGATAACGATCCAATTTACACAATTGTATTTACGCCTTTATTAATTTCCAAATACTCTAAAAACATTGCAAACAACAATTTAAAATTGGGAATTTATCTGTTGTACTCACGTAACCAAGACAGCCCCAAAAAAGTTTGTTTTAGTAGTTTCCCCCTCAGATTTCTTTAGGTTTTGTTTTTTTTAACACACCTGAATATTTCTTATGAATAAAAGCAAGTTTTCAAACAATGGTTTTGGGGGGTTTTTTAAGGGAAAAGAGACATTTAAAACCTATCTGACCTTATGTAACAAAGTATCTATAGGAAAGCTCACTAGCAAATCTGAATATCTGAGAAAAATAAAATAAAATCCAGTTAAGTTGCTGAGACATCTTTTCGCTCTCTACAATTTGTGCTTGTGATATTATATTAAACAAGTCACCTAGGCTTCAGTGTGGTTGAATTACAACAACCCTGCAAACATAGAACTGCGATAATCTCACCGCAGTAATGTGAAACACTTATTGCCCCGCATCATGAGTACTTTTTGCCAGCCACGTTTTATGGGTAACTTACTTTTTCATAAATAAACTGTTTGGTGTAGTTAGCTTCATTGTTAATAATTTACCACGAGATCATTGTAATTACAGACAATTGATAATTAAGTTAGTAATTGTCTTATAATGATGGCAATCTGCAATTTCTCTCTGAGAAAAACATAATCTTCCCTGATGTTCAAAGAAAAAAAAAAACGTAAACCTTTATCTGATTGCATAAAGAGGCTGAACATATTTATAAAAGTAGGATAAAGTCTACCATAAAGATTAAATGAAGGTCTTTCAAAATCTGCAAAAAATGAATTCTTTATCTCCGACTGGATCGTTTTTGCTGACATCTGTAGTAATATTAATTCCTAGGTCAAGGGATAACCTTTTCGTTGTTGTACTGCACTGATAAGCTGGAATTATTTTTGAATCATACAAATCCTGCACTTCCACATTCACATGTTTGGCTTTTTTCCCCCTTATGCCCATGATACTTTGCCTTTTTTATGGTGTTGGGTTGTTTACTATAGAACTGAACTTCTTTTGCCTTTTTTTAAATTCTTGTGGCACTAAGGACCTCTATTCATCAGTACACAGCCAACCTATGAAAACCAACAGCAATCTTGCCTTTGTAATTGTGAAATAATTTCATTTAGAAACAAACTATCTTAGATCTTAGGCAAATTCCATACTTTCCTCACCTGATACAACCGTTAGGTCAGTACATGCAAAAACCACACTGTCAAAATGATGCTCTTTGACATTGCAGCTCTGCTTTTTGAGATTGGGAGCATGGTACAGATGGCCCCTGCTAGTTAATTTATTGCTACAGCATCTTGTTATGAAGATTAATAATCCCAAATTTGTTGATCTGCTGTAGAATAAAGTAACTTTTAGCTAGATGTTTGTGGATCTCAAGATGGTTTGATCTCTCTTTTTTACTTCTTACTAGCTAGAATGATGAGCAACCACTATAGTGACAGAGGGTCTGCCAGAAGTTGCCTTTTTGTTTCACTCAGTATTTTAAGATATTATTGCATATTTTAACTCCAAACGCTACTAGGGTCCAATATTTCGTTCATGTCTCATTTCATCTCCCAGTGATGTCGCAAAATAGTATATTTTTAGCGGTTGAGAAACTGAAGGTCACACAAATTGGCGAGGAGCCATAAACTGCAAACGTTGCTCAGCCAAAATTAGTTTAAAATCGATCCCCTACACATGCAGACTTGTTTCAGAATCATTTATTTAAAAAACAGGTGCTAACAAAAGCCTAGGACTCTTAAGTTGGAAGCCATCTTTACAACGTGACCAGATGGGAATTTCCTTGCCACTAAATATTCCAAACTGAACTGTTACTGATAAATCATAAAACGAAAGCGTTTTGGAAACAACTTAGACAACAAGCGGAGAAACAGAATTGACTAGTGGGGTCAATCAATGGTGAGAAGAAAAGGTTTGTAGAGGCCACCAACATTATGTGAAGTCTGTAACAACTTCAAACGGTTTATGGCTTTTAAAATTGATTCTACAGATCTTTTTAGAATGGGTTTTCATGGTCAAATTAAATCTCAGTCCTACATCACTAAGTGCAAGGCAGAGTGTCAGATGCAGTGGTTTTTTTCATGATCACCTGACACTGTCAACCATGCTTCTCTAGCAATCCAACACATCTTTACCACCATAGTATTTTACTATAGTGATAACATTGTAATGTGGTTTCTCTCTTAATGAAGTTATTTGTGTCAGGGATCGTGTAGCCGACCCAAATGCAAAGGTGGACTTGGTAAGTTAATAAAACTATTTATTGATGAATAATGAACCGGTACAACGGAGCAAATGAACATATGGAATGCAAATGGACACGGGGGACATCAGCAGGAAGAAACACAGCAGGCAGCAAGAGGCATAGAGTTATGGGGGGAAAACAGGCACAGAGGGTAGATGAGGGTAGATGACGGGAGCAGACGGAGAGGTCGGTGAACATCTCGGACCCAGCAGTGTAACAGGAGACAAATGGCAGAATCCAGTAGGGAGTGAAAGTAGAATATACTGGCAGATTGAGTAGTGGACAAAGGGGAGAGACTGATTACTGATAAGGTGCAGGTCTGCGTGATGTGAGAGAAGCAGAAACTCAGACCTTTACACTTCCTCTCTAGCACCATTTAAATTTAATGTGCCTATTTTAAAATCACACATATAAATGAAGAAACAAAAGAAAGACATAGAGAAACATAAAATATTTCTCTAAATATCTTCAACAACAGTAATTGCTTGGGCTTTGACTTTCGAAATCAGTTTTTTTAAGCGAAAAATTTCTTGATCTGTTAAAACATCATCCACAAAATGTCCAGTTTTCTTTTCTTAAAGCCCGAGAGGATTCAACAAACATTTTTAAGACTGGAAAATAGTCTTCTACTTTAATCAGCCTGAGTCCTTTAGTCTTTTGTAAAAACTTCTTGATTTCAGTAGGAGGATACAGATTCTGCTGATCCTGGCTTAAGGACAGGCTACAATTCATAGAGGAAGCAGATTTCACATTATCACAAGGCTGCCTCCTCTACTGAACAATTACCTGTTGGTATAAGTTTGACAGCATGTCGACGTGTCAACTTTTCAAAATCCGCACCGCCCTCCACGACTGGCATGATGACAAACCGGTAGCAAAAAAACTACCGGACCAGTCTGGAAGAAACAGAAACTCAATTTGATCAAGTGACTGTGTGAAGAGAAAAAAAAAGTCAAAAACACCTTGCAGAGAAAAAAGGTAGAAATCACTCAGTTTAACACACCCGTCTCTAGCTCCGTTCACTCTGCCATTCAGAGAGAGAGTAATACTAATAATACCAAGTAAAGAACAATAAACAGGATCCAAAAAGCTGACAATATTGAAATTGGACACAGAGAGAACCAAACATGAGTCAGACCCTCTCAGTTTAAGTTTGAGTTAATAGCTTCAGCTTTTAACACTTTAAAAATGTGTATAATATTCATAACATTCACACATAATAATTCTAATCTAAAATTTTTTTTTTAAAAGGTGCCTTTCATCTAAACAAATTGAAATTGTAATAAAATTGTAAGCGGTGAAAACACAATGAAATAAACCAATTAATGGATGAATTAAAGGGCCAATAAGCTGATAAAAAATAATGTTCTTGCATTTTTACCACATTTTCTTTCTCTGAATACAAAGCGGTACTGGTGACCTAAGGTGTCCACAAGTTTATTTTAAGTACCTGTTAATATGAATGCAGACACAGTCCTTTATTGCCATAATGAAAGCTTGTGTTAAGACAGCAGCACAAAGTCTTTCAAAGTGAAATCCTTGGATCAGCGTGACAACCGACTCAACAATTGACATAAAAAAGTAAAAGGTACAGAATGTTTAAAAGAGCAACAAACAGCTGAAAGATTCAGAATGTGAAGTTCACAAAAAAATAGCACACAACACAAAAAACAGCACTACAGCAAGAAAAGGTACCATTTATGTTATTAGTCTCGTGCAACAGTGATGGCTCTACATGACATTGATCTTGCCATTTTATTTGTATGTGAGAATTTAGTTCAGTTTTTTCTCAAGTTTTAAATGAGCAAATATGCTCGACCTGTTTCTTGATAGAAAAAAAAGTCCATATTTATTGCTGTAAAGCCGTTCAGCTCGAAAAACATTTACTCACCAGTGATAGTATTGGTTGTTGTCGAACTTGTTGCAACTGAATTGAAGAGGACCGTAAAGCTGAGGTCACCAGTGCTCTATTTCGACTGTAACCTGTGTTTGCCAAGCACACACTCTTGCACCTGGGCTCCTGATGCCCTTTACTTCTGGTTTTACCAACAAATTTCAGGACATTACTGCCACAACAGGAATCAATAACTTTAAAGTGGAGGAATTAAAACCCAGGATGTGGGAATTTCCTTTTTCATCGGAAGGTTTGAAAAATACACTTATCTTCCAAGAGCAATCGGCCACTGGAGACTCCGTTGACCTAAACCTTTGTTAGACTAACAGGTTACATTAGCGTGGCAATCGCCTGGTAGCCTTGGCAATGCATGCAGCTTGTGTGAGTTTTAGATGATTAGTAGCAGCTTGGCTCCTGTCCTACTCTAAATGTGCAAGTCATATGGTTGGAAATGTGATCAAGCCAAATTGGATTATCCACTCTTACCTTAATAAAGAAAATCCAGCTTTAACAAAATATCTCAATGCTGATGATTCAATGTTATGAAAAACAAACTCGTGAAACATGAAGGATCTACACCTTTATTGTTTAGTTTGACATCTCCAGCGTCTTTATCAGACACTGAAACATGTTTACCAGTTCTGCACATGTTGCTTTCCTGGTTGTCACACATGGAGAAAAAAATTTCTTCAGCCAAGCTACACTTTCCCTTCAGCATCTTCTGTGCAAAGCTTTTGCACAGTCTGCTCTGCTCCCTCTGTGTACGAGTTGGTTGCAGAGCTTTCAAGCTGCTACTCCGAGAATGTTCCAAACCTCTTCCAATAACCAAAGGCAGGAAAATACAAACCATTTTATCCATTTAGGAAAGCCGAATGTCTAGTCTCAGAGACTGGTGAATTTGTACTAAAAGTAACATTTTCATTATATATTCAAGGTTTTTTCCCCTGCCATAAAAATTCTCATTCCAATTCTCCAAAGACCCAAAACTTTGGTAAAATACGTTTTCAAGAAACTCCTCTTGATTTAGGAAATATGATAATTTGGCAGTCTTGATATTTAGACTAGAACAGAATAGACTCGCAACATCCCAGCACTCTATGGGGAACCTGGTTGGATTTAACAACTGCCTGAATTCTTTAAGATCCTGTTTCCTAAACCCGGTTCTCGGGGCTCCGTGTCCTGCATATTTTAGGTACTTCCCTGCTGCCACATACCTGACATAAATAAATGGGTATTTAAGAGGATTCTGATGCACTTAATGGAATGTTAAGGAGGTGATGCATTACTTGAATAAGGTGTGTCACTTCCGATTTTTCAAAGAAACGAACCTGTGCTTTACAATACACTGAGATTTTTTTATAAACACTGTCAAAATTCTACACAGTAAAAAAAACATACCTAGTGTTGAGCAGTATATGTCACCTTCTACCTTACTTACCTCCCATGGAGTTAATCACTATCAGCTCCTTGATGTTGCACTCCCTGTGATCCAGAAGGTTCCAGACAGAAGGAGGGGTGATGAGTTGCTTATTCTTTCTTTGCTCTGCATGGGATCCTGTCAGTCTCGGTTTATAGGCCTGGTGCTGCAGTGTAGCCTAAAACCAATAAAGCACCAACAAACCGATCATGAATTTAGGATTTACCTCCTGTGCCTGCATCTAAACCAATCCACTTGTTTTGATTAACTGAGAACGTACTTCAGTGCGAGTTTTGAGTAACAGCCGTGCACCTGAAGCAGAGATCTAAATCTAAGAAGGCAGGGCAGAGCTGTTAGCTGGTTACAAAGTTTGCCTGAATATGACCCAATGGTCAGTGGGATTACGATGGATTTTCCTTTCTAAGAGGATCCCACTGCTTCTCACGTCTTTATAACAGTCCTGTTAACACTCTCAGTCTCAATCACGCATACAAAGTAACAGAACCTATAAAATATCTGACTTACTCATAGAGTACTCCAAGAAACATAATCACCTTTGTCTTTAGAGTTAGAGGGTAGAAGTTAGAAGTTATGAGTTTCACAAAACTATCTCCAAAAGGATGAGTTCTTGAAAAAAAATTATAAAAGTTTCAAAAGGACCAATTTAAAAATGTAGGTTTCCTCTCTGGAAAAACAAGAAATATGATTTTATTATTTTCCACATCTAGATTGGTATGGAGGTAATAGCATGTATTTTAAGACGTATTCCATTCTTCCAGTAAATTTTCACATATTCATCTGCTTGTCTATTCATCCATATTTACATTTTAAAAATGCAAAAACAAAATGTGCTGACTTTGTTTCAGAGGCAAAATGCTGTGTTTGACTTATTTTTAAAATAAGAAAAAAAATAGTAAATGGTATCAATATATTCTAATGTCTTTTATGTAATTCACAATTTTATTTTCTCAACTCCTGTGGGGAATTAAAAATCTTCCTAATAGAGAGGAACATGATCGCTGCAAGCAGCTCTCCTCAGATGTAATTTTGTTTGAACTAATGAGCAGCAAGAAAGGAACCAGTGCTCTGTTTGCTTTTAAATGCCTCTGATGAATTATTCCTGTCCCAGTGGCTCATGCTGTCACTAGCTTGACACCAGATTGAAGCAAAGTCATGAAAGAAAATGGAAAATTGATTTACCTCAATTTTCATCAGGAGCAAACAGTTCCCACGAGGACGACACCCGGAACAATTAGAAACCGGGCGGCACATTCATCCCCTCCTTTGCTCTTGCAAACTGCTGTTATTGTAATCAGAAGTTATGACATTGTTTCATCACACAGCAATAATGTGATCAGAAGTGAGTCAGTGTCTTTTTCATTAACAGAAATTACTTTATTATACGTTAATTATTTAATATTTTTTAATAAATCAGCTACAGGACAATTTGGAATATTATTAGTAAAGCTGCATCATTTATATATTTCATTTGTACTGCAGAGAGTACATTAGAACTGTAGCATATCCCTGATTATATTTATTCGTTCTTAATTCAGATGCTTCATTTTAATATGTATATGATCTGTGAAAGGCTAATCTTACTCATTTTGTAATAAAATATTAGCAGACATTTAACAATTTGTTAGCGAACGGGCTTTGAGTAAAACCTAAGAAGTCTAACTGAGGAACAAGGAAACCCCTGCTGTGGTTTGTTAAAGTTGTTAAAGTTGCATGTATGGCTTTAACTGCATGGCACATCAATCATAGACCTAAATTGCAAAGTAGCTTTTGAAAAAGATAACCACTTACATTAGGATTTTTCAGGACACATGTCACTTAAACAAGTGTGATTTGCATATTGCATATATACTAATGCTGGCATACAGAGTGTTTGATGGATCAGCGCCCATCTACCTCAACACCTTCTTAAAGCCTTACGTCAATGCCAACTCGCTCCGTGGAGCGCCAGCTAACGCAACCAACGCGCCGTGCAGGTAAATCTAAACTCTTCTCATTTGCGGTTCCTCGCTGGTGGAACGACCTTACGTGCACTATCAGAGCATCAAATTCTCTTTCCACCTTCAAGCAATCCTTGAAAATCCAGCTCTTCCGAGAGTATCTATTGTCCTGAAAGATCTAAAAGCACTTATTACCCCTCCTCGATATTAGTTAGCACTAAGTGTATGGTACTTGGGCCTTCTGTGTTTACCTAAATGCTGTAAATAATTGTCATCATTAATGTTAAATCCTCTCCTAGCATATTTCAGGTAAATTGCATCATAGTTCAATGTTAAACCCTCTTTTTGTCTGCTAAATGCATAAATGTAAATCCTATGCACTGAGCCCAACTTCAGCATTCTACTTATTTGCCTTTCAAACTTCAGTACGTTCTCACACATAACACTCAAGACCACAGTTACGTGCAGGTCCATTCTAATTTAGTCCATGCTGTGTTGGCACAAATTTAATATCCTCCTGTCCAAGTTTCCTGACAATGCTCCGAAAAACTACTGATGTGCAATTAACTATTAAGCCAAACATAACATCAAAATAGCTAATAAATTATGATTAAAAGATGAAAATAAAACATGAAGACTGACCAATAAATAAAACAACGTTATGGAACCAAACTCCATTATTATGGAACCAGATGGGTTCTATGACTGTGTGTAGTGATGAGTCGTGTGGGAGTTGAGAGAGTCACAGGAGGGCCTCTGTCGTTTTAAGGAAGCGCCATCAAGGTCATACCTTCTGTTTAGCTTAGCTTCACAGCTAGACAAAGATTATCTTGCTTAAGGTTCCTTACTGTAAATCAATAATGTGTGTGCATTTGAAGAAAGAGAGGAGAGAGAGAATAGTGAAATAAGATTTACAAATAACAGCTCATACTGGACTAATTCAAAACTCTGTTGGGGTTCAGACATCTAAACACATTACAACATTCACAACAAAAAAATCTGAAGCTTTCACCAAGAAACATTAGCTTTACCATTAAAAACAGATCATCAAATACTTAGACATTACCCAAAATGTTCACCTTGCATTAGAGGTGATTAAGCTCAAAGTTTGCAGATTTCCAAAAGGCTGATCTCAAATTTGTATACTACCCAGAGATAATCCATATATGTACAGGCAAACCATACAAAATGCACGACACTGAAGCCCAAATTGCTCCTACATCTTTTACTCAGTTACTGCATTAAATCTCAACGTAATCAAGAATAATGAGCATATCTATTTCAGCTGAAGCATAAAGATTTTAGTGAATCCTCACTAGTAAATTTTGATTTAACCAATTATTTCCTCTCTTATTTTTGTGTCTCACCTGGATTTTTCTGGCTATGTT
>JAVLVB010000558.1:2351674-2365254 GCA_032876305.1 Orestias chungarensis | reverse complement strand
AGTTGTTTTATGAGGATTAGGAAAAATTATAAGTAGTATTCTTTTAAAGTGCAAATATCAAAGCTAAATATAGCTTTAGATGCAATGAAATTAATTAGTCTTAAGACAGAAACTTTAAACAAAACAAGTCATTCCAATCTTCATTTACACTAATAATTATTTTCCCAAATTAAAAGATTTAATCTTTTATTACATTTAAATAGTTGCATCTAAATTCCCTTGTGTATTTAATTTAGAAGTTCCCCAGACTAAAATAATAAGACCATGTTTACTTCTTTCTTTAATTTCTTAAAACTTACTGGGAATCTGACCCTTCTCGGTCACGTTTTTGGAAATTCCAATAAGCATCATTACTGTAGTATTTCATCACAGTGACGGCCCCAGATTAGGTCAGGCTTTTGCTCATGTCAACCTTTTTTAATCATTTCCTTAATTTAGTATAACAAAAATGGTCCATAAAGGCAAGACACTCCCTGAAGTCTCAAACAGATTTAGCATAAAATGATGGCCCCTGTCCTTGTCTCCAGGCAATGACAAAGGACCAACAGAAAGCTTCAGTAAGAGCTGGCAAGGTCAGTGAGCACCGGCATAGACCCACTAAAAAACACACTTAACATTGACATTCACTTCAAAAGAAGTGACATGTGGTTGGAGCTGTTCTCAGGAAACTCAAGGAGAAGATCTTTTCCTTCTGGTCACTCAGTAACTTGACCTTCTCAGATGTGGCAGCTGGTCCTATTTGGAGCAAACAGCTTTGGGTATTGTGGTGAGCCTGAAACATAATGGAGCTGGGAGATTAATTTAAACCATGACAAATATCTGCTAGAACATTTTGCACTTTGGAAACCTGAACAACATTGACATCTAGTGGTTTAAATTTGCTTAATTTGATTTTATGCAATTTAAAGAAAGTAGCTCTTTTCTGCAGCATACTGCTATTGTATTTAAGATTTATTTCCTGGAAGAGACAGCGTTTTTAATAAGTGCAGCTGCTCTAAGATCAGCAACAAACAAACTATATATATATAATATATATATATATATATATATATATATATATATATATATATATATATATATAATATATATATTATATATATATATAAAGGAAGTGAAGAGCAAAAGATATGACTCAATTCACCTAGGGCAATTCTGTTTTTATTTTAGTAGCAATGCCATTCATTAGAAGATTATTTTAACAGTAAAGTTTATATTTGATAATTTTATATTTTAGCTCGTACATTTACAATTTTATATTATAGTTACTGAATTACATATTTTTCCTGAACAGTAGCTGGCAGGGAAACATGAGTGGGTGTTGGTGTTGAAAGAAACACGAGGCACTGATCACAAGTATATTTCCATAATACGGCACAGCTTCTTTCACACCAAAGTAAGGGTCGTTGCTCAACAGGTTCTACAAAAAAGTTTAAAAAGTTTTGATACAGATGAAAATTCCGCAACAACCTCCTTCTTAAACAACATTGTACCTTCAAAACTAGGCTTTAGTCAGATGCAATTACATTCTTGTAGAAAATGTATCTAAATTTCTAAACAGATAACATACACTTAATGCATTATCAACTGAGATTGCTAATCTCAGTTGATAATGCAAAGATAAAATAAAAACAAAACAAAAACATGTAGTTATTTTTACATATGAAGTGGAACCTGGTCAACTCCAACATCAAGTTAACCCACCCTAACCCCCCTGAATAAGCAGAGGTTTATGATAATTTTTTTAGTTTATACTTACACACCAGGGGCCTCAGTAATTTCTGTTTTGTAAACCAAATACAACCAACAGTATTACATATAATATCTTAAACATACTGCTAATAGTAGGAAGGCTTTCCATGAACATATAATGAATAGTTTCAAACATACCTTTAAAGAGATTTGTATGGCTAAACCAACATATGAAGATAAAAAAAAGCATTCTAACAGAGTACAACAAACTGTGAAAACAAAGGTACCCGGACCTGTCCTCACTTGTCAGGCTTTCTAACATCTGCTGTGTTTCATGGATTCAGGTCCCACCAAAAAGCCAGAATATAGGTTTATGTTAACACAGATTTTTTTTTTTTTTAAAGAAAGAAAAAAAGAACATTCCTATTTAAAGATGAAGCAATTTACACCAAATTTACTGACAAAAACACAAGTGGATCATTAGTGAGCTATTCTGCTATTTTCCAGCAAGTGTCCAAGTAGTGTGATTTAAAAAAAGCTAGTTGTAGAGTATGTGAGGTGCCAATATATTTATTTTAATTTTAGCATAGTTTAGTACTCAGAAAATACTCAACATGTGATTTCAGCAAAACTCCAATTTAGAACAATCTTGTACGGCGGACCAGAATCAGTATGTGGTGAACACTGAGACAACTGGGACAGAATAAACAGACTTATCTAAACTAACAGAACAATGAGCAAAGATATTTCTGTTCAACATGTAGTGGAACATGATTTAGTCAACAAATAATCTCAATCTAAAACCCCAGGGGAACCAAAAACATTGATATTGACTCAACATTGCTTTTGCATGCTAACTAGCACTAATCCCAATTGGTCTCATGTGAGGTAGTGCTGCATAATGTCTACATTACTGCTGATAGAGCAACAGTATAAGTATTGTTGCTATTCACTTACATATAGAGACACCACCGTTGCTAGGTAACCACTGTTCAAACAGTCACAGCTCATGTTAAATCTCTCTGTTGGTGTTATCTGCATCCGATAAACAGAACATGCATCAATTTGAACGTCAACACTAACAAATTCTCTCTTCAGTTTGCTTTAAAACTTCAGTCTTAAAATCGCAGACGTCTTTTTTTCTCTCGTTTCTGATAAAACCATGTTAATCACTGAGCAAGCCTTGCTGACAACATTTCGAAAATGCAAAGAAATTACGGTCAAGGTATTCGGAAACCTGTTGGTATTCACCTGTGTGATGGCCGTTGTTCTGGGTAAGTTGTTTTCTCAAACAGCCTTGGCAGAAATGAGCAGTAATTGTTAGCCATTCACCTTCACTCTTGCATGTTGTTTGTTTAAAGGGATCATCATAGGCTTGAGTTTGAACACCTTTGATGACCTCCTGGACGAGGAAGAGCTGTACATATCAATCCCAATAGATGTACTGACGCATATGATTAAGGGGGTGTCCATCCCTTTAATTGTGAGCAGCATAATATTAGGTAAGCGAGACTTAATATTCAGTGTTGCCACTCGTCTCTTTAAATAGAGAATAACTTCATATGACCTAAATTGTGCCACTTATTGTTAATCACATTTAATCAACCTAATAGTTTTATTCTCCTATGAAAATTAAAGTCAATATAAAAAAGTTATCTTGTCACTCAAATGTACCTACGTGAATGGTCACATGCAACTGAATGTAGTACATCCCATAGCTTTCTGCTGGGGAGCCATTTTATTTCAAAATGTGACTATGAACTGGTCTCTTTTGAAACAAAGCCGAGATCTTTACTCTGGCTACCAATTGCTCAAAGAATAGTTTAAAATCTCACTAATGCCCTACTAATCATTCACTTGTTACAGCCTTGACTGCATGTCTGATCTCCATTAGTGCTATGAAGCATTAAGACTTATAGGGTAATCTGAATTGAAGCTACTCACTGTTCTAGGAGTCAGAAGAAAAGATGCTGAAACTGCAGTTTTAATGGTCCAATAATCAGGAATAAGCCTCCTTTACACTGCAGGCCTGCTCTCACCCTGAGCTCCTTTAAAACAAGGTTAAATACCTTTTCATTTGTCATTGATTTTTTGGGTGTTTTACTTTAAGGTATGCTGCCTTTGGCAGAAATGGCCCGTATAAATAAAATGACCTTGCCTTATTTATTCAATAAAAGAAAAAGAAAAAACAATAGTCTATGTAAATCAAATACACAGCTATGATGCAATGTATGTAGATAAACAGAATGAAGTGCCAATGAATTAAAACAAGGAATATTAACAATAGCAGCAATTTATAGACTTTACAGGTAAAAAAAATATATATAGAAAAAAGCTGTAAACCCATCCTACAAGACAAGAATGTTTCACAATTTTCATTCAGTTTCTTTATTATTTTATTTTTATTTGAACTGACTGAGCCAATTTGTTAAGTTGGATTTAATTAGCAACTGGAATTTTTTCATTGAAAGTTGCTTTGTTTTCTTGATTTGTTTATTTTCAAAACTGAAATCAAGTTTAGCTAAAGTATAACACAGTACCATGGAACTCCAATTACACAGCCCGTATGATAATTGCAAATGAAACTAAATTAGAAGCAAGTTTGTACAAATAGATAACATAAACAAGATTTAAAAAAACAGTCTAAACATAAAGAGAACACAACATATACACTTGAAAACTGGGAAACCAGATGATTTAATAGCAAAGCATTTGACAAATGTCAGGGACAAAGTATGTTTTGGGCTTAGGTCAAAAGTAGTTATACCACTGGAAGGTATAGGGTTAGTGTTCACTTTTTGTCAATTAGGGATTAACAAAAACTTTTAAAAAAATTATGTAAAAGGAGTATCGAGTTAAACAAATACGGCTGCCTTTAATTTTGCTTATGAATTGTAGACTCTGTTGTTGTGTTCAAACATTAATTTATTCATTTGCGGGTTTTTTTACTACACTTTTCAAACAAATGATTGATCATGTACATTTTTTTGTTTGTTCCTTACAGGAATTTGCAGTTTTAAATTCACACCCTCCACGAAAGCTCCCTGGTGTTCAGTAATTTACTTCTTGTCAACAGCACTGGTGTCTGTGACCATTGGTGAGAGATTCTCTAAAATTAGATGCATTAAAAGAATGATTTACCGGTACTGGACACTAGAACTCATTTGAGGTTTAAATTGTCTTTTTAATCGTCAAATTGCTTTACAGTTGTCCTTGACCTGGAAGTTTATCTTTGTATTATTTTTAGACTGAATCATTTAAATAAGATTCTACAGGTAGCATATATGAGCAGTTTTATTAATTACATTCATTTTTTTTTATTGAGTTTTATAGCAAAGGCTGAGAAAAAAAAAACTTCACAAAACAACCCCCTGGATTCACGACATCTACACAAAAAATGTCTTTTTAAAAAACCTTGAATATTTAAGTTAAATGAATTGAAGATTTGACCATGTGCAACTACACAATGTCTTAACCCATGTTAATTCAACAAGCAGGAGTCCTGCAGTAGCATTTTGCCCTCTATGTAGCTGTTCACTTTTTCATTTTTATAACTGTGTAAAAACACAAATTTTAATATATTTTACACAAAACAAAAGTCTTAATAATTTAGTGCAATCTCTGGTCTTGTTACCTCTACTGAGTTTAGTTCAGGCAATTAGAGCAATAACAGAAGAAGTAGCCAAGATGGTTAGAGTAACTGGAGGTCATAATGTCCCTTTCTCTTTAAAACAGTAGACTATTCATTGTAAATGATCAAATTCTAATAAAACACATCGTTGTAATTTAACTAAATGTGAAAAAGTTCAACGTGTATGGAGACCTTTGGAGGGCAAAGGGCTTACCTAAACAAAACAATTTTCTAAATAGAGACCAGGTTTCGGAAACTATCTTGTGTAGAATGGTCTGCACTTCCATTTTTGCTAAATTGATAAACAGTCCAAACAGTAATATACTCTCACAAAAAAAATATTTTATCATGTTAATGAAGTATGAGCATGTGTTGCAGGACTGGTTCTGGTTGTCTTTTTAAAGCCAGGGGTCACTGATGACATGGAGGATCAAAAAGGATTCTTTACATCGGACACTTTTCTGGTTTTTTACATGTGAGTGGACAGTTGCACATTTTTGTTTCTGTTGATTTCTGCCAAGCTTTTTTCCCCACAACGTTCAACTTTTCTTCTGCCCCTACAGGAACGTCTTTCCAGACAGTGTGGTTCGATCCCTTGTCAAACACGTAGGGTTTTTTAAAGAGCTAGTTTTTTTCTTTGTTTTGGCTCAGTGTTGTATCTTGCATCACATATTTTGTCCTTCTTTTTAGTACAAGTTAGAAAGGCGAGAATTTGACATTCCTGAAGTCACAGGAAACTCTGGCGTCACTGTGGTAATCCTTCCTGTCCACAACGATTTCATTATTCATTAGCGGTCACTAGCAGTGGCTCCAACCCGGTTCCTTCTAATTTTCTCAGAACATCACTCAAGTGGTGCTGGAAGGTCACTACGATTATGGACTGGACATTATTGGCATCATCTTCTGGTCTCTTTTGACTGGAGCAGTATTTAACTGGATGGAAGAACGCTCCATAGTCCTGGTGGACATTGTTTACGTCATCTACAAGATAAGTGTTGAGTTCTACAGCTATAGTCGCAGGTAAGATTGAATCTTTGAGCAGAGTCAGTAAAACATTTTAACATCTTCTGTTTTCTGAGCGTACTATTTAAATGTTCTGTTCCTGCTATAGATACTTGCCAATCGCAGTCCTGTTCATGACTATATATCATGTTGTTGACACTCATGACCTGGAGCTAGGGTTTCAGATGGGTAAATTCATTGCTGTGGTTGCTATAGGGTAAGTCCATTGTTAGTTTTCCTTGTTTTATTTTTCTATCCTGGCAGAGTTTATATAATCCATACAATGTTCAAATGTTAGAAGTCCAACAATATTCACAGAACTATATACTAGAAAAACCAAAGCAATCTAAGATGAGCCATTAACAGAGGGTTGTTAAAAAGTATGGTGGATTATAAGATGGTTGTAAATATCAAAGAAAAACAACAGAAGAGAGAAAACAAATAGCGCAAACAAATAATTTAAAGCACAAATTTTGATAATCAGTTGATAAAAATTGCTGAAAATATGCAACCAATCTTGCTTTCATGCTATATTCTTTTTGTCATATTTATAGTCATAAAAGTCAAATGGAAAACAGCAGAAAGACTTTTGGTTTGACAAAACGAAGAGATGCTGATTTTCCTAGGCTGCCCAGGGAAGAAGGAACCAACTTAATCCGTGGCACTTCCTCCTTTTAACAGAATAGTTTCAGGATGCACAAGAACACCAAACCTTGAAGCAACGTGTAGATGTTGGGGCTTATTTGACTACATGGATGTGTTCTTCCCATGTTGTGATAACCAGTTTACTGAAAATAAGTGCACCAAGCACTTTAAAGTGAACAACTAGACCAATGGGGCTTCTCACTACAATTTAGTTATGTTGAAGTTATGTTTTTCATGCATGTTTATATGTCTATAACATGAAATCCTAATCATATAAGTTCTGAATGCATCATATTTTTTTGTGCCATGGAGTATTTGGTTGAATTTTTTTTTTGTCTGGTTTCAGGCTGATTATGCACGGAGCCATTGTCCTCCCTCTGTTCTATCTTGTGTTTATGCAACAAAATCCCTATACTTTCATTCAAGAGTTATTTCCTGCGTTGCGTGCTGCATTTCTCCTCAACTCCAGGTAAACTTCATTCAGCCACCTTCTTTGGTCTGTAGCATAGTGGTTTTATACAACCTCTCAAACTGAAAACAACTTTTGTTATTTTTTCCTCGATGTGGGGATAAGACAAGACACAAGGAAAGCAACTGTAAGCTGCCTAAAGAAAAGAAACGGTAAAGAAACTGTTCTGGATTTTATGATGGTTGTCCGCACCAGCCTCAACATGAACGGAACTGTCCTTTATGAGGCGGCGGCTGCAGCCTTCATTGCTCAGCTGAACGACATCTATCTGGACTTCAACCTCTTGTTCACAATTGGGTGAGTTGTGGTCTTTGACCAAGTAGCTAGTTTGGGAGAAAAAAAAAATAACGCAAGTGACAGTGGCGATGGAAAAAATAAATGTTCACTGCCTGGACTGCTGCAGTGCTTAACAGTGTGCATGCTTCCGGTGCAGGGTCACAGCAGCAGCCTTAAGTTTCCTTGGCAGTGGGATCCCACCGTGTGGAGTCATATTTTCCCTCTTTATCCTAAATGGTGCAAATCTGCCTCTGAAGGATGTCTGGATCCTGGTGGCAGTGGAGTGGATTTTGTAAGTTTTTTATGCATTGTTAACAGGCAAAAGTGGAATAGAGAAACATTCTGGCAGGGCTTTTTATGTTTGTTCTTCCTTTATATGGATATTTTTTGTCTCCTCAACAAGAAAACAGACATTAAAAAAGGACAGAAATTCAAATTTATGGCATTGAATTAATGGAGGAGTCTAAAATTTGTCACAGTATTGTACATGAAAATGATTGAATGCAAAAGCACACATTTTAACAGACATTGTGGCTTTGCCGTTTGAATGTTTTTCTTCTTCCAGAAATCCCCCAGTCAGTGCTATTAACGTCTTAGGAGACTGCATAGGTTTCTCTATTATCCAGAAACTGGCAACAGGAGAACGAGGAATGCCTGGCCAGGATCACAAAAGCGCAAGGTGTTTATTCTATGTACTGTACCGTTAGAGACTATTTGCCCCTGTACATTTCTTACTTTTTTTGTTTTTTGTAACATTTATTTCAGGTTTTTAAACAAACTTCACCATTAGATGAGGAGAGCCTGAGTTAAATCATGAGATTCTTTTTCACATTTCTTTCTTAAAAAGGAGATCTATATCACTACTTAAACTAGTTCCAGTAAGTACTACTACACCAAATAGTTAACCTTCTATTCAGCGGGTCAGAAAACTTGGGAAAAATATAACAATCAGCAAATTGTGTCCCAATAAATAAATAAAATAATAAAAAACAATAATGCACTGATGAGAACAAAAGTCTCTGACACCTATCAAGCACTTCACAAGAAAATTTATTCAAATCATAGATGCATCATAACACCAATCAGTTTAAAGCGTTTCCAATGTAAGGAAACCGAGCAGATTGCATCGAGTCATTGACTTGCAGAATTCAGTCCTCCGGACTCAATAGTTTGTGTTGTTGTTGACTTTACAGCAATCCCTCATACTGAGCATGCGTGTAGCGACAGTTTCCTTTAACAGGAAAAAACTTCCAGCAGAACCTGGCTCTGCCCAGGAGAGGCTCTTTAAGCAAAATTACCTTAAGAATACTTCATAGTATCATCCATGGGAACACATTGAACAACATCTAAAGCACTTCAGGCTTTAGTAGACCTATTTAAATTAAATGTTCATAATTCAGAAATAATTATGGCACTGGCATTTAACAGAAGATACTGTGGCAAAATATCAAGGCATCTGGGCATATCCAGGCGTGTCCAGTTATACCTGACATAAAACCAACTCAGCCTTTTATTTTAAACTGATCATAAACAGTCAAACTTGGTGGTGGACGTGTGGGGGTCTTGGGCTGCTTTGCTTTTTCAAGATCTGGACCATCAACACAATTTTTTTTTTAAAAACAACAACAAAAACCTGAAGGATTATATCCAGCCATTAAATACTGACGTTTAGTTCCCCCGATGTGGCCAAAACACTTCTAAATAATAAGAAAGACTACAAGCCAGTTATTTCAGCTGTTTTCAGAAAGGAGGCCATAATAGAAATATTTTTCCAAGTTGTTTTTTTAGATACGTTTTTTTTACCCATTTGCATTTAATTAAATCGGATTATCTTTATTAAATATTAAAGTTGGTCTCAGTATCTAAAGATTTAATTATGGTAAGAAAACTGTGGCGAAAATATTTTTTAAAAGCAATGTTTAATAAATTAAGTATTTCAAAATGTCAAGTACACAGTGCTGTTACAGCTTTAAAGAAAGGTCAACATGCGACAAGTGCAGTTCAAATGAATCTACTATAAACTCCAGTTTTACAAAGTTCACATGTTATTTGGTTTTAAGACAAATTTTCCAAATGGAGAGCCATATTTGGAATTTTTCTAAGCGTTTTAGTTCCCCTCCTGATGTGTTGCATTTGTTTAGGATTAACGAATGGGATGCTGCAATTGAAGAGGCGACGCATCGGCTACGGATCCATCTAAGTTAACTGAAATACACTGCTCCATTCAAATGGTTTGATTTCATTCTTTTGTTAATTATTAAACATTGCAAAAGTTTCAAACTCTTAATGCAATTTGTTCAATTTGTTTTTCTACACCAACTTATTGTGTTGCAAATACTACAAAATTGAAATTATTTGGAAGAT
Source organism: Orestias chungarensis (assembly GCA_032876305.1). Taxonomy (NCBI): domain Eukaryota; kingdom Metazoa; phylum Chordata; class Actinopteri; order Cyprinodontiformes; family Cyprinodontidae; genus Orestias; species Orestias chungarensis. The sequence goes on along the minus strand of JAVLVB010000558.1, from coordinate 2,355,178 downwards.
GCTTATTATATTGGCACCAATTGTATTTATTTCCCAACTCAACTGGATTTACCTTTATTTGTTTAATCCAGGTCCACAAAACTAACTAGTTTGTGTAACATCTATGAAAGATAAATAGTTATCATTATCATTTACTTATTTAGATTTACAAAGACCTTTAGTTAGAATTCCTATGTAAATATTTTTTAAATGCGAGTTTGTGTCAAGCCTCAGGGTCAGTGGGCCTAATGTGTTTCCCTTAATTGGAGTATAAAAAAAATTCTCCCTGGGTCAGTGTTTGCACAGCCATGGTTTAAGTTTTTTTTTTTTTCAGTTAAAGGTGCATCTGGTCTGGTTTTCTGTTGGCTGCGACACCCTCCCGGAGAAAGGTACTTGCTTTTTACTTTAGTTCAACAAAGTACATCTACAGCAGTTCTTCTCCTTCTTCATACGTTTTCGATCTCTTTAAATCCCCAGTTGGTCACTTCAAATCATGGCTCATATTCGTACCGTGCCAGGTTTAAGTACGACAAAACGCGAGCCATCATCTTCCTTCTCTGCATGCTGGTCAAGGAGGAAAATAAACTAAATAAGCTGAACTGAATTGTTGAACTGAAACAGTTTTTCAAGCACAAAAAAAAATCCATTATGTGATGGATACTCCCAAAACCTTTTAAACAAAGCCCTGGTTTAAAACAGTAAAGCTTTCTGCCATTAGTTTAACCATAAATTACACAAAAAAATCCAGGTTCCGTGGAAGGACGCAGGTTTGTGGCTTCATGTCTTATTCACAGACAATAATCTTGCCCACATCAATGGCTGAATAGCACTGTTTTAGAGGTGTGGTCAAAGATGTCAAAGAGAAATAAATACCTGGCAAAAGACAATAGCTGTATTTATAAATTCCCCAAACGATGGCCAAAGTTATGAAAGGATAGAAACGAAAATAGTAAAATGTTGCTGCTGCCATTTTTTATGTTAGTTAACCAGCTGTTTGCTGACTATGTATAAAAGCTCTACATTATTAAAACACACTATTCAAAGACACCTTTTTTAAAGATTAGGAGAAAAACAACCCAACATCTAAAAAAATACATCTCCAAGTTAGTAATCATTAATAGGATGACAGTGCATTGCTTGTCTCCAAAAAGCCATTTTTGCTTTGTAAATAAATTGTAATGTGTAGCTCCACAGGCTTTTTTAAGTAATTTGAAAAGATGTTTGTCTTCCTAGTCTTCAACAGCATAATGTGTAACATGAATAGCAAGTCATTCTAGCCATCTTCTATTCTGCCTCAAAGAAAATACTCTTTGGTCTGATGTAATCTGGTGTCAAGAAGAAATATATCAAACTGAAAGACAAGATGGTCAAAGTAACAGTGGGACAGATCGGGAACAAGATCAGGAAAATAACCAATGCCTGTCTTTTTATTTTTTTTAAACCTGAATGACTCAGAGGTCAGAGTGAAGCAAAGCAAATGAGAGAAAAAGAAAATTGTCAGATGGTGGACTAAACAGTAATTAAAGAGCAGCCGGAGTACAAAGGATTATGTTTAAAAGGATCAGAAAGCCTGGAAAGCATGGATCATAACCAGAGTGAAAGCTGATTCACAAACCAATATTCCAAAATCTGAAATTTCTGTGAATTAATTCAACCAACAGTCTAGAGAGATAGAGTTGGAGTAAATAGAACTGTAATTTCTGTTCCATCAAGCTATTTTAGTTACAACTAATGTTTCAGATCCAAAAGACCAGAATTCAGAGCAGAACACGCTCCTGGGTGAGGCTTTTAAGACCTGTGCAATCTCTTGGTCTTTAAAATCAACAAAAATTTATTACTTAAACTGTAGTGGAAAATACGGTAAAACCAATAAAAAAGGAAGAAAAATAAAACACTACATAAGGATTATATCTCCTCACTGCCTGTGGTGTAAATAACAAAAACACCCACATGTAAAAAAGAAAGTAAACAATGTCAACCTGATTCTGGCTCCGACTGACCTAATACACTTGTGATGAAATATGTAGGGTACTGTCAAAAAGCCCTAAAGCAGGAGATAAGATACATTTCTCATGTAGACTGGTCCTCTTCACATTATGCATAATTCTCTGTGGGCGTGCAAAACTGCATGAGTTGGATTAAGCCACTTGTCAGTGTCTCAAGAGGCTGTTTGTCTTTCCTCTTGCTCCCACTGTCTCCTGTGGACTGCTCTGTTGAAACAGGATCTGGCTACAAAGGACTTAAGAGAACTTCAATAGGGATCTCTGGCAAGACGACGTCTAGGAGGTTTCTGATATATGTGCTGTGAGGTTTTAAAATGTAACGATCTTGGACCTTGTGGCTTATGTTTACACATATTTAGTATGCATCAAGCTAAAGAGAATGTAGGGATCTTCTAAGCTAATAATGTTAACTTATTAATATTAAGGCTGTAGCATTATTTTTGCCATCTAAATCCATGTTACTAATTTTTTTAAAGGGACAATACATTAGTTTGGTCCATGATATAAACTCCCAGTTAATTACTTTAAAGTTCATTGGTGTAAGACAGCAAAATACACTGTTATCTCACATCTTACTTCTCTCATCTTTCAAACTCTCAAAACTTGGACATTTTAAAATTGCTCCCAAATGAGAGGAAACAAGAACAACCACCTCTCCCATGAGTCAAAAAGTATTCTACCTTTATCCTCAGCATTAAAACAACCTTAAACTCAAAATGTGTCTCTTCAACAGTTCAGGAGATAAGAAAAGGGGAGTCATGTCTGAGGTGAATGAAGCTCAAACAAAACCAAGATTTTAATTCTAGATCTGCATTCCTTTTTTTTTTTTAAGGCTGATGGTTCTTAAAGCAGAGGCCACATTCCTGCTGAAGGTTGTGATTTATTATTTGTCAGGTCTTGAGGTGATCTGTGAAATCCAAATGAAATTCAAGACTGAATGATAAGTTTATTTTCCATTGTCAAATCAAAGAGACTTTAAAAACCAAACTACAGATAGACAGAAATAGAACAAGGGTTATTAAGAAGGCTTATGTTCACTTTGCCCTGTTTGTTTATTAGCATTTTTTCACCAATTGCGACCAATTGTTTCCGTGATATGGCTGCGATAAGGCAAGTCCTTTATCAGACTTTTGCTTTTTACAAGCAGCCATAATTCACAAGAGAATGTGCTTAGATAAGTGACAACAGCCTTGATCACACTACTATGGTAACTTTTACAAATCTACATCTCAGACCTTCATACACTGGTGGTTCTGAGGCTTACCTTTTCACATTTTGTCCGACTACAAACCGAAACTTTGAAATATTTCACTGGAATATGTGGCAGAACAGCAGAGTTTAAAAGATGTGAGGAAAAGAAGAATGGCTTAGAAATTAATTAAAAATAAAATCTTCTTAATTCAGTTTATGTTTTCTTTGTCATTTTTAGAGGCATAGGCAAATAGGACTTAATGTGTATTAGGTATTATCCCACTTGATATTGGGAACCTCATTAATTTATGCTCTCGTTCTGCTCCCCCCC
>JAVLVB010000558.1:2267830-2351574 GCA_032876305.1 Orestias chungarensis | reverse complement strand
ACACACACACACACACACACACACACACACACACACACACACACACACACACACACACACACACACACACACACACACACAGAGGGAAAGTGCTTTGCATAAGGATTCATACCTGCTGACATGTGTGTTCTTAATTACCACAAATCAACAGTGTTTCATCACTAAAGTACAAAGAAAATTACGCATGGTTTTTCAAAATATTTCAAAACGCAGCCCTCTCCCATTTGTTTCAGTGTTGCCAAAGGCCTTGATAACCTTCGTAACTTTAAATACAGTCGACCTATCAAGCTTAATCACAGTAAAGGTCCAGATGTTCTGTGACATCCTCAGAGACCTTCTGGATAATAACCAAACACCATCATAAAGAGGAACACAGCAGTCAGATATAGAAAATAGTTGTGAATGTTTAGACAGGGTTAAGTTTTGAAATGACACACCATTCTGGTAGGTGAGTTGGTCTACAGGGCAGCTATTTGTTTACTTCACAAACCTGACCTTTTGGCGAAAGTGGCAAGAAGGTCATCAATGTTTAAAAATGTCCGGTTTGCTATGTGATGTAGGTGGCATAGAAAACAAGATCAAACTTGACCTACAGAAACATGAACATAACATGCTTATAGTAAATGATGGTGGTAGCAGAATGATGCTGTGGGGAGATTTTTATCTTTTGAAAGGGACAGGTTGGGTAGTGAGAGCTAATGATAGGATTGATCCAGGTCAGTCCTGGAGTCAAATTAGAAAATCCAAAATATTCATAATTCCTGATATAACAATCTGATCAGTTAAAGTCCAGACATGAACCTAGTTAAGAGTCTGTGGTAGGACTTGCATATTGATTTTCACAGATACTCACCGTTTGATCAGACTGACTTTGAATGAGGAATTAGAAAACGATCTCATTGTGAAATAAAACTGTAATTATCTCTCTAATAGCAGGATAGAACAATCTGCTCAAAAAACAAAACAAAAAAAAAGAATCAGTTTTACAATACCATAAAAACGCAAATGCACCAAGGTCCTCCTCCTTTGCGAACGCGATACCCATCAGAATTCCAAGATTATACCCCAAGAAAAAGGATGCCGTAAGTCTTCCAAACTAAACAACCCAATGGTTTAGGTCAGTCCACCCAGTGACCAGCTAGACCTTTGACCCTTGTGTAGGTGGGATGAGTGTACCAGCTGCAGATGATATGCAACAGGTTTAACATATTTTTTGGTTACCTCAGCTAAAAAAAATATTTATTTAATGGGGGGGGGACTAGTCAAGCTACAGCAGTTTGTGCAGCCATATTTGACAGCAATAACAGAAATAGTAGTTTCATAAATTGTTAATTGAAGAATATTTGGTCCGTTGAAAAAGTCTGGGCTTTAGGACGGAAGACCTCACATTCCAAAGGTGTTTTAAGCTTTCCTTCAGACTTTAGTCTGTTTACTGCATGGGATGTTTAAAGCTAAACCCCACTGCAAATAAAATGCAGTGTTTTCTTTTTTTTAAATGATGCAAGAAGCATGTTTCACATTCTTGCCAAATTGATTGGATGATACCATATTTATCAATCCTCTGACAGGCTAGCACTTTCCCAGATTTCTTATACATACCATATTATGTTTGGTATTCAGTCCAGCTTCCAGCAGAGTCTAACAAAGGACAGCAGGTTAAAACATGATGGATCCTCCTCCTTCAGACTTTCAAACAACCAACACAGGAGGGTATTAAAGTATTACAATTCTAAATCATGTAAACCTGCTTTGTGTTATACTGTCGATTTCACTCCAGAAACATCTGACCTTTAGCCTGTCTAGGCAAGAACATATTTTTTTAAACACCAGATTATCTGCACAATAAGTAAAACGTGGTAATGTTGACAAACAAACGTTGATGATGGCAGACTAAAGCATGACTGCATGGAAGCACTTAGACACATGGACTGATGCAGGTTTGGAGGTCTCGTTGGCTTTTGGATTGGAAAACAGATGCATGTACAGGTTTGAGGGACTGATGAAAACCATTAAAAAGCTAAAATAAGTGTGCCGTGGAACAATACATTTATTAAACTATGCACTGAGTGGAGCATTTTGTTTGAATCTCAGAGGTTAATCCAACTTTCTGTATTTCTCTTAAACAGTTCAGTCTGATCTAAATTATTGAAATGTCCATCAGTTGAGCAAATCCTATTAAAACTGTTTAAAATAACTTCTGAGTAAAGTGGAAATAGTTAATTACTGCACAGAAACCAAAACATTCTTAGTGTGACTTTAAATTCCAAGTGAATGATTTATTCTTTAGATTTAAATGTTTAAATTATCCTATAGTATTACCTTTCATTTTATTCCAGCTAAAAAGTAATTTATCCAAAGCAAGTCAGTGAATCCATACAATTTCCTAAAACAGCAACAACTTGATGACACATTGTTAGTTCAGTGGTAATTGGGATTAAAGCCTTAACTTGTTAATTTAAAAAGTTAGTCAAAATAAAATTCAGCTGCAATAAGGAAGTCAGCATTAATACCCTTATGCTAAAGAGACAAGATTGAGAAATCAAGTGCATTATAAAAGGATGATTCCCATTGTCACCAGTTCAATTAAATAATGCGCTTTTTATTATTATGTTGTACGTTCTGAGGTTTAAAAAAAAATGGTGCTACCCAGAAATCTGGGAAACTTTTTTTATGAACTTCAAAAAGTTTGTAATTTTAGACTGCTAAAAAAAAGTTCATACTCAGGGGGAAATCCCCCCGATTTGAACCCCAAAACAAAACCAGAACTCTCAACCTTAGATACTGCAAATCTTAGTTACCGTTGTAGGAGTTAATATTAGTGACAGTTGTTCTGGACAAAAGGAAAGCCCTGATTTAGGCCAGAATGAGATCACTGCAATGCTGAGGTCACGCGGGCTCTGTTCACTCACCCGTCTTTGGTTTACTTCCCTCACTGGGCAACCCGTTCATCTCTGTTTAAAATGATGGGGGGGTTTTTTCAGGGTAAAGAAATAAGGTTTTACTACAATTGTTTGTCTTTCAAAAACAGCAAAGTGTGTATTCTCTTCGTTTGGTCTCAGTTCTCTGTCCTTGTTTTGCCCCACAGGTAAAATCCATTTGTTTAATCAAAGCAGTGTGCAGCTTTGCTACTGCGGGATATTTAAGCACCTAAGAATTCTCAGCCAAAACATACAGAAATGTCCCATGGCTCTTTCCTTTAAAAGGAAATTTGAGAGCATGATTTAGGATATTAAACTTACATCTAAGTGAAGTGCATGACCTGTGATACAATTTTAGCTAGATGAGCCTAATGTAGAGCAGTTTGACTATATTACACAGCTAATCAACGCAAACACCATACAAACAACCAAACATGGTGGTGGAGGAATCATGATTTAGGTTTATTTTTAAAGGGAGGCTCATCAAGCAGGTGAGACAGTGATTAGAACACAAATAAAAAATACAAATACTTTTGAGAACTTTGTTAAATTAGCTCACCCCTTAGACTACAGTGTGGTCACTGAAATCCAGCATAAGCTGATTTAGCAGCCAAAAACCAAACCTGTTGATAAACATGCAAAGGCGGCTGTATAGCTGCTGGTCTTAAAATTTTTATATCATAGAAAGTTGATTTATTTCAGTAATTTTATTCAAGCTTCAAGTCATGTGCACATTTTCTAGTCAGTGATGGATTGGAGGGCCGTGTCATCTGCTGGTGTTTGGTCCACTGCTTCCAGAGGTCCAAGGTCAACATAACCTTGTACCAGGAAATTCTAGAGAACCTAATGCTGACCAATTAAATCGAGCTGCATTTTCCAACAGGCATCTGCACACAGTGCTACTTTCTGAAGACCACAAAAACAAGAGATCATTGTCGACTTTAGGACAAACAGGACCGACCCAGCCTCTCTCTATATCAACAGCAGGCGTGTGGAGAGGGTCCACACCTTCCGGTTTCCTGGGTGTCCTCATCTCTGCTGATATCTCTTGGTCAGAGAACGTTACAGGTGTCATCAAGAGAGCTCAGCAGCGAATTCACTTCCTGAGGGTCCTCAAGAAGAACAAACTGGACACTAACCTGCTGTTGACCTTCTACCGCTCATCCATCCAGAGCCTGCTGACATACTGGATCACAGTATGAAACGGCAGCTGCACTCAGGTAGACAGGGTGAGGCTTCAGAGGGTAATCAAAGCGGCACAAAGAATCATCGGCTGCCCCCTCCCCACCCTGACGGACTTCTACATCTCCAGCTGCATCAGCAAAGCGAGGAACATCATCAAGGACAGCTCACACCCTGGCTTTGAACTGTTTGACCTGCTGCCCTCTGTCAGGCACTACAGGTGCATCAAGGCCAGGACAAACAGACTCAAAAACAGCTTCTTTGCCCAAGCGGTCACCACCCTGAACTCCCAACTGTGCAATACAATACTATTGTAACAATATTTGTGCAAAATGATATTTTTATTATCTAGTAATTATGTAGATTGTGTTTATTTTTCTGTATATATCTTTATATTCTTACACATCGTTTATTTTCTGCAGATCATTACACATTGTTTATTTTTGTATATATATTTTTTAGGCATTTGTTGCATGGCACTGAAAAGAGTGGTCCTCCAATCTCACTGTACAACGTTTACAATGACAAAAGTCATTCTATTCTAGTATTTATAAATCTTAGTATCCCTGTTTTCAATTGCCCAGCAAAATGAGGCATTGTTAAGAGTATGCGAAACACCAGAAGCAACGATTAAGACAACCTACAGATCATTACTGCGACCTGGGCTCCTATTACACCTGAATAGATCCACATGCTGAATTACTTCAGGTAAAAGGAGTCCCAACCAGTTCCTGGATGCTGAACATAATCATACTTTTCATGTTCATTTCTAAAAATCCTTTTTGAATTGCTTGTTAATATTTATATTTTCTAAGATACTGAATATGTGGTTTTCATTGGTCAGTTATAAACCAGATTAAAAGATAAAACATTTTAAATGTCAATCTGTGTGTAGAAATTGAATGTATAAGTTTTACTTTTTGAATAGAATAAAATCAATCAACTGTCATATTTGAATTTTACTACCAGCATCTGTATATGTCATTGAACTTTCTATCAATACTATTGTTGAAAGTGGTCCAAAGCATTTTGGGGGTGGAAATAACTCCAGCAAGTTTCAGGGACATAACTTAGATGGTAAAGAAAATAATGATTTATTTCCAGTTTAAAGAAAAAAGTCCCAGCTTGTTTGAGTATTCCAGGGTCTTGTTATGGAGATAGTTCACATTTACCAGGTTTAACAAGGAAGACACTTAAACATATAAAAAAGAAAACCTTGACTAGATTTGACAGAAGTTCATTTAATCCCAACGATTTGAGTAGAGGGGAGCTGGTACAAACACTCTACTGTACATATAGATTTACACGTGTGGGACTGAATGTTGTCGCCCTGGGATCCCCACCTTCTGTATCCCAGACCACCAGAGAGGCGGGCCTCCATCCCAGCTCAGCTCTAGTGCTCAGCTTGCATTTGTTTGCTCCAGAGAGTTCAATTAAACCAGTAAGAGAGATCATTATTACTATAAACAATGTGCTAATATTTGACTAATTAAGGACACATTTTGGAATGCAGAGGACAAACGGAGCAGCCAGGCTCTCCTGTTACGGCAGAGCTGGGATGCTGGCTGGCACACAAGAGTAGGCGATTTGCATCAGTTTCACTTAACATCGCTCAGTCTGTGGGAAGAACCACGAGTTGGACTTGTTTGCGGCCAAGATGTCGTAGGAAGGCAGGGAAAGGCCCCGACTGAAATGAGTCCATTAATTTTTTTTAATAAAATCAATAAGCTTGAAAATAAAATGACAGTTTATATATATATTTAACTCTTTTCAGGTCCTTTTCGCAGATCGTTGATATCATTTAGTTCTCATTCTTCCTCGCTTTCATTTCCGTGCTCCATGTCCTCGTCTCCGTTTGCTTTGGGTTCCGTTCTGCCATCGGGATCTTCGTCGTCATCTTCTTCCCCTTCATAGTCATCTTCCTGCATTGCTTCCTCTTCTTCCCAGTGCTGATAAAGACGCAGATAATAATTCTGTTAAATCCTGTCAGTCAAGATCTGAAAATCTCTTACAGGAAAGAGGATGTTATAATGGATCAGTCCAACTTACATCAGAGTCTTCATTGAGAAGAGCTTCATCACCAGAGGCCTCATCTTCATCAGATGACTCTGAAAAGGGGAAAACAAAAGGAAAATGAATAAGCTGAAGGGCTTTTATCCAGATTGTCTGGAAACCAGCAGTCCCTTTTGAAAAACAAAAACTGGAAGAAAAAAAGTGTTTGCTTTACAGATTTGCATTTCAATGCAGCTGAGCCATTTGATTCTGATAGACGGTTGTGTGATGCCAGCACACTGATGCTGCTGAATATTTTGCAGCTGTACCAACAAACAATTAAAGGAACAAGGCAGCAATAGGGGGGGCAAAACTTTCACCTTATATAGATTATAGGAGGGAGCTGCTGTAACAATTTTTTTCATTTGACAAATGTTTGATTTTTTTAATCTCACAATGGAGTTTCTTTTTGCAATTAGAGCAATTCAGTTTAGTTTTGACAAGATTATAAAAGTAAACAGTGAGTGAGTTCAACCGAGTGATTCAGCAGCCAGAAAGGCTGGAAGATTTCTGTCAGGCTCCCAAGCTGAACTCATAATAAACCCTGTATTATCCACACAGCACACATAAAAAGGGGAGCGACTCTTCCTCTTCCTGCCCGTCCGTTTCTTTCATTAGCAGTTTTTTGTTAAAGTCCTGGATTACTTGGGGTGGGTGGGGGACTTGAGGCGCACTGTAATGAGAAATGAGAACCAACAGAACCGACTTGTTGCTCGTCTCAAAGGGGACGGTCTACTGAAAATGGACGGTTGAGTTGCCTGGCAACAAGAATCGCATTTCCGTACCAAGAGCAGCTGCACGTTTTGGGCGACTGAGGTCTTCAAGTAAACCATGTTATAATGAATGTTGAGAAAATGTGTCTAAACCACAGATTAACTACAGCTAAAATAATGTTTAACTTTCATTTCATCCTCTGAGCTCCTAAACTGATGTGCCGACAAGTCAGGACTATTTGGAAACAAAATGTATGAAAAGAAAACGGCTGCGAAACACTGGGAGACTCACCTTCTTCATACACCAGTTTGGCTGTATGCTCAACTTCTGACCCTGATACGCTGCTGTCGTTTGCTGCCACCTAGTGGAGAACAGAAAGAAGATGTTACAGATAGATGAGATGTCATGTCAGATATCAACTCATTAATTAAATGAAACTACTAAGAAACTGACAAATAGAGGGAATGTTAATCATCTAAGGCTGTAAGATGGAGAGAATAAATGATTATTTCTGTTAATTCCAGACGTGTGTGTATTAATGCAAACATAGTTTTCTGTAAATGTTTAAACTTAGTTTAGTAAAAATTAAGTCAATCTGGACGATGACGATCTTAGAGGAAACCATTAATCCGAAATAGCTGGTGAATGCTTGCTTAGTTCCTCTGAACTGCCTTTCAGTCTGCAGATATATTCAGCTGATATTGAGTAGTCCAGAAACAAAGGCTGCAAAAGTTTACGTCTGCAGAATAAATGCTCAACAAGACCCTGTAGAACGAATGACCTAGACATTGGGGTCAAAATAACAAATTGAGGAGGATGTGAAACTGTCAACGTCTTGACCTCAATCAAAAAAAGGGCAGGAAAATGATTAATTCATGATTAAAAATGCTAACAAATGTCACTCTTGGTAATATAAACCATGAGAAGCATAATTAAAATAAAGAAATACTGCAATAATACTAAATGGTGGTTTAAATGTGTCTGATTTGGGCCAGCTAATACGCAGGCATGATGTGTCCTACCACAACTATGCTGATGATGCTAAGATCTACGTGTCGCTGACAGCAGGAGAAAATGGGCCTGTTGATTTACTGTGTCACTGTATTGAACAGATCAGTCTGTGGATGCAGAACAAATTCCTCCAGTTAAACTCAGAAAAAAACTGAAATCATTGTCTGTGGCCCACAGAAACAAAGAGAAAGTGTCTTCAGTTACCTTCTGAAGCTCTCTCTGCAACCTAAACATCAGGTCAAAAATCTTGGGGCAATACTCGATTCTGACCTGAACTTCAATCGCCACATTAAATCAGTAACATCAGCAGCCTTTTACAATCTTAAAAACATTGCCAGAATCAGAGGAATAGTCTCTAAACCAGACCTAGAAAGACTTATCCATGCTTTTATCTCTAGCAGGTTAGACTAGTAGGAGGAACGGCCTGCTCACTGGGCTTTCTAAACGGGCCTTAAGACAGCTTCGGAACATCCAGAATGCTGCTGCTCGAGTTCTGACCAAAACCCGGAAATATGAGCACATTAGTCTAGTGCTCAAGTCTCTGCACTGACTTCCTGTCGCTCAAAGAACAGACTTTAAAACAGCCTTGCTTGTGTACAAATCTCTACATGGTTTAGCCCCAAAGTGCATATCTGACATGTCAGGATCAAACAAGGGGAGGCTTCATTCCAGTTTTGTGCTCCTAAAATCTGGAACAGTCTTCCTGAAGAGGTGAGACAGGTTTCAACTCTGGCGATGTTTAAATCCAGGCTGAAAACAGCCTTATTTAACTGTGCATATAGCAACTGAGAATATTATTACTATTATTATTTTATTTTAAATTTAAGCTGATTTTATTGTTTCATTTTCTGATCTTTTTCCTATGTAAAGCACTTTGAATTGTCTTGTACACGAAAATGTGCTATACTAATAAACTTGCCTGGTTGATTTGGGAAAACCCACATAAATTCTGTGCATTTCAAGTCTCTCTGGATGTAAGTAACGCTAATGTTTGAGGATAAACATATAAAGTAATATAAGAATACTTCAGAGGGAATACAGACCAGGGCTGTATTCCCTTTTCAGCTTATTGCACCAGTCCTACAGAAGCTGCCGTTTTTTTTTTAGCACAGAACAAAAACTTGTAGCACCTGCACAAATTTTCACTGAAATTTCAAAACCCAAAAGTAGTGCATGATTACTTCAACACACTGAGAAATATGAGTAACACATGTAAAAAAAACAAAACACAATTAAAACATTTATATAGAAACATGTTTGTCAATGAAATGTTTTAATTTATTCATATTACTGTAGATGTTGGCCACCGTTTAAAGGTGGTCTCCGGGTCCTCTTGGAAGCGGACAACCATTTTTCTGCTTCCTGACTGGGGTCAAATTCTTCCAATGAGCGGCCTACTGTGCTACTAAGCATTAGTATTGCCAAAAATGTTCTATTTTCAACACTTTCAGCCAACTGCATGACTGTTTCAGGTGCCCAAAAAGCAAACATAAACATTCTCACACTCCTTGTTTGAGAAGTCATATCTTCTCCCCGTCTTTCATATACCTGTATATGTACAATTATAAAACTGTATACACCTATACATAGACAGACAGATATATATTAGAGCTGGGCAATAAAACGATTAAAATATGTATTGTGAAATAACTTTCTCAATTGATGGAAGTATAAAACTATCGCGGTAGAATTATTATTTTTTATAAGCATAAAATATACAAAGTTCCCACTCTTTTCTTGAAATTATTTTCTAGGGCTTTTCCCAGTACATTTCAGGACCACTTAACTGCTTATTTCACATATTAAATGCTAAACTGCTTTCCAGTATTGCTCATAAGGTTACTCTTGTCATCGAAGAAACAAGATTTAGGCTTGATGACTAATATCTCTAGCTAGCATCATAGAAGTATGAAATATATTTATTTCTAACTCGCAGACATAAATATTGCAAGCTATCTTGTCAGTCTGGCTTTTATGCGTGTCCTGCTATTGTATGGTTAAATGTATGGTTATCACTTTATACTTATTCTACTTATTAATTTAGCCACATTTAATCCCATTCATTTATGCTAACATTGTTGAAATGAACGTGCAAGTCTTCATTTTTCACTGCAGTCTTTCCTCATTTAGGCTAAGGGGTGAGCATCTCACTCATAAGCCGTTTCGCGGATACGCTGTGTGGCACCGCCATATTGGGTCACGCACAGGATTGTTTGGGGGAAAACAATCCGGAGATCTCTGCTTAGTTTTGAAGAAAGAAAAAATGGGTCGAGGCGACCACTGTGTACAAATACAGATTTTATTCTGTCACCACGGGATAAATATCTAGAATTCAAGATTTTAAAGTGTTGTATTTAAGTAAAAGATATAAGAGGTATAAATGATTGGAGTTGTTAATCTGATGAGGCAAAAGGTTTTGGATAATTTATATCTTACCTGTATGTTTGTCCAGACTTTTTGCTGGGTGCAGTTTAATAAAATCAATACGAAGAGGTTATTACACTAAGGGGAGTTTCTTTGAATTAATGAGGGAATTTTATTTGATTTTAAATGGATAAAGGGAAAGAGAACGAACCACAAAGACCATTTGAAGCCATTTATTCGCAAATAAAAGTGATAAAAATGAAAGAAAACTTTTCCTTCTTTAAATTTTTTTTTCCTGAAAGAATTATTACAATTTATGTGGAAAAGTGTTTTTTTCTTTATGGTCCAAACATTTTTTATAAATTCTTTTTTTTAATTATCCCTATATCTACTTACATCACATACATTATTCTGCTTTAGTGTGCTAAGTGCTCTTAATTTTTATGGTTAATGCTTTTATCTGTTTTTATTGTTATTGCTGGTTGTTTTTTTCAGGTAAGTCTAAGTGATTCTATAACAAGAAGACACATCCGTGCAGTTATATTTCGTCACATTCATGGCTGCAACAGTGTTTTCACAGGTCTGCAAACAACAAAACAATCAGACAGCTGGAGTTGATGTAACAAAAAAAGAAATTTTATGCTCAGCCAATTTGCTTGATCAGTCAGGGATGACCGAATCAGATTAACAACTCCAATCATTTTTACTTGTTAGATCTCTCCGGATTGTTGGCCCCAAAACAATCCTCTGCGTGACCCAATATGACGGCGCCACCCGGCGTATCTGCAATATGGCTGATGGATATATAAGATCTCACTTGGAAGTTGGCGTCTAAATTACTTTCATTGCACGGTATCTAAAAACTTTATTAAAAGTCGGTCATCTACTTAATATAATGCTGCCCAATTTACATGCTCTCCTCTCGTAGTGGACGAATGGGGCACCGCTGAACAAAAACCGCTATGTAGCATAGTGGTTGACATGGCTTTGCTTCTTCTAGTTGAAAAGAAAACGGCTTGCAAAGGTGTCACAAGTTTTACTCGAAAAAAGTTGTTGCACAGACAGCTGCAACATATATGTTGCATTGTACAGCCCTGAAGACGATATCTACCTGGTTTGTAAGGAGATGAAGTTTCCCGTGAAGCTTTGTCAGTTTGTGAAACAACTTCACTCTGCTCTCAATCATGTGATACAGGACTCCCAGCTGGGCGATCAGATCTGGCAGCTGTATCAGAGGAGAAAGGGCAGAAACAGTTCAGTGAAGCAACAACTTTTTTGGCTGCTGGCTTTAAACAAGCACTGTTAAGACCAGGAGAATAGTTTGGACTCACTGATGCTAGATATGATGTGTGGTGCATGAGGACAGCCTTAAGCCATCGTACCATCAGACATGCCCTGCGGGAAGGAACAAACATAGTTTGTGTCAAATAACAGGACCCTGACTTTATTATAATAGGGAGAAAGCTGCAGAGCGCAGGTCTTGAACTTACGTTAAAGGATGCCCCTGAAGCCTCTTTGTTAGCTGTAAAAAACACAAAAATGATAAGCAACTGCTGCGACCGAGAGTCTGAGGGAACCAAATGGTTCAGATTTACCTCTCAGGAGATAAAACAAAACTTTTCTTTCAACCCTTACCTCTTCAACCAATGGTATAACAGCAGGGAGTGGTAATCGAGCCACCGTCTTTTTTATCAACACCTCTTTACGAGTCTGGAAAACTTTCTGCAAAAGTAAATAATGCATATTTAATAGAAAATAAATAACTCATTTTACCACATAATTAAGGTTTAACTACTAATGAAAAATCATTTTGTATTTCAGTAAATTTGACCAAAGAGGTTTTAAGAACAACATACATTTAGGATGTCTGCATCATTGCTCTCCAGGCCCTGCATCAGCAGAACAGCAAAGTTGTCCGTCTGCAACGAAGCCGCCACTTTCGGAGTTCCTTTCTGCACAGAAACGGCTTCAAGGTCGATTTCGCCGAGTCGCTCCGCTATGGAAATCTGCAAACAGACGTGCATCATTGCTGTAAATCTACATGCAGACGTTTCCTTGCCAAGAGGTTTGTAGTTAGAAAAGATGATGATTATGTTACACCAACTGCGTTGAAAGTCCTACCTCTTTGGTGTCTGCGTCTTTTTTCCTCTTTTCGGTTCCCTGCAGAGCCGGCGTACGTGGCGCTTTGTGACCCGGCAGCCCGGGAACCAAAACTTTGCTCTTGGAGTTGACGATTGGAGTTTTCACCTGGAAAAGTTAGAATTTAGTAAACAGATTTTGAATCTATAACCAATCAACTTCTGCAATGGTTTTCTGTATACACTTGAAAAAAAAAGTATTAATGAAAACTCGTTTACCTTAGACACAGTGCTCTCCATAGAAAGGGAGAGGTTGGTCTTAACATCTCGAGTCAAACATACATGGCGTTCTGCCGTGTCGATCTCCTGTGAAGTTAATTTAGAGAAGAGATTCAGACCGGAAACCATGAAGCTAAATCTCTGCTTCTTTTTTCTTCAGTTTATCTTCCAAAGACCAGAAACTGGTATTTATTGTGATTTTTATGTAAACCAATTATTCAATGGACCAAACCGAACACAGATTTTATGAGAATGAATGGCAGAGAAACAAAGCAGTAAGATGTAAAGTGTAGCTTCAATATGAAAAACTTTCACTTAAAGAAAAAGTTAGGGGTCTTTTATTTAGTTCAAAGGGCTCAATTTTAAAAACACATTTAGTACCAACATCTGGTGTGTAAAAATTTATATTTTTAATTTTTATAATATATCCATTTTCGGTCTTACCTCATACATTTCACAATTTTAAGATTTTAGTTTTTAATCAATGTTATATTTTAGTTATTTTAAATACATTTCCCTTTTTGTATTTATCTTTGATTAATTTATTAATCTAAGTGTTTTGATTATTCTATATTACAAATGTCATCCAAAACTGTTCATCCTATAAACAACGCGCCAAAAATGATCATGAATACAAATAAAATGTTAACACAAAAAGCAAACGTTTGAGGCAAACTTGATTTAACAACATCTAGAGTAAGCGAAAAATTTATACGCGAACAGAATTATGTTAATTAGCGATATAATTGGTATTTGTGGCAGAATCATTTGTGTCTGCTTTGAGCCTTTATCATCTGTAGTCTCAGAACTTGTAAATTGCTCTTCAAAAAATCCGTTACAATATGAAAATTTAGAACATAGATATACCAATGGCCACATACTATAATATGTAATATATTGTGCATTCCTAACAAAAATCTAAACTAAGTTTCATTTGAAAGCTTCCAAGTGTGAAGGAGACATCTACTCACAACTTTCTCCATCACAGGCTGAAGATGGCTGCCGTAAGCAAGCAACACAGAGCATGGATCGGCTCCGAGTGCAGCTGCCAGCATTGGGATCGGCATTGGAGAATCCTTTTCGTCGCACATCTGCACCGAACACGATGGCGATAGTGGCTTTTTACAGGGCCTGTGTAGAAATTTAGCTTTACTCACAAACCAAGTCAAGTTTATTTGTATAGCCCATTTCAGCAGCAAGTTAGATCAAAGCGCTTTACATGATTGAAACATTTACATTTCGTCTTTAAAATAATTAAGAAAAATCTGTGATTTGCAAAAGATTTTAATTTTATTATTGAATCATCAAGAATCAGCACTCAGATTTTTTAATCATCGTTTGTGTTATTAATCAAAGGCCACCTTAAACAAGTAGGTTTTTAACAAGTAGCTCGGTGTTTTAGCTGATGTGCAGTTTTCTGGAGGTTTGTTTAAAAATATAGTTTTGGGTCTGGGGACGCAGAGTAAGCTGGAAAGAGAGGACCTGAGTGGACTTGAAGGGTTATATGACAACAGCTGTTCTTTGATGAGTGTCGGTGCTAAGCTATTAGACACTGACAGGTGTTCAATGGGAGCCTTGTGGAAAATAAGTGGCGCTAGCTCAGCAACCTTGCCATCATTCAGTCTTCTTTCTTGTTCCTCAAACATCCTTGGTGAGCAAAAGTCATCAAAGAGTTGCTCACGTTGGCATAAACCTACTAACCATGGCATCTAATACAGATACAGGAAATTTTGAAACGTAAAGTAAATTACGGCAATACATTGATGAATCGATAGAAGATAAAAGTTGGGACATGCCAGTGTGTCTTGGACTTAAAGGCTAATACAAATTTTAGAACTTTAAATTTAAAGAAAGACCAGTGTATTAAAAAGGGCTTACCCATTTAGAAAGTGCTCAAACAGATGCAGCTGTCCATCCTTACAAACCACCGCCAACCTCACCGCCTGCAGGAAATAAAGCAAACATGCATTTCAGGTGTGAATGGGACAGAAATCTTTCTCAGGTAACAGGAAGGCGATGCTCAGACCTCCTCCTTGCTATCGGATGTGATGAGGTCGACATGTTGTGGTTCATCCGTCAAAGTGAAGGAAACCACTGAGTTTTTGTCTTTGCCATCTTCTCGTACTTGCCTATACATCAAACACAGAAACCATGAATTAATTTACAAATTAAGCTGTTTATCAAAACATGCTTAATTTTAACATATGGCTTTATCCCAATAAACATGATAAAAAAGCCTTTCTATAGATGTTTCCCCTCTTCCTTTTTATTAAAAGCCCCCCGTTCAGTTTCCAGTCACTTATCAAAATTCATCTGATCTCTGACGTGGCTGCTTAATAGAAGAGGTCCGAAGGGATACCGTAGTCATACATGGATTAATATATCAGTTTTGGTTCAATAAATGTAGTTTAGGACAAAAAAAAATGCTAATTTGAGTAGAACGTCTTTAAAGCATGAGATTAACGTTTACAGATAAGACCAAATATAGGCTATTGCTTCTCATAGTCATTGCTCTCCGGTCAGATTCCGTGTTTTAGTCCACTTGCCAATAATGCATCCGGGGAAATGAATTGTTGCTTCTCAACATTTTAAAGTTGTTCAGATAAATCAAGTGAGTATTAGACCCTTCTACACCCTCATTCTGGAATTGTTACTGTACCATGACAGACTGTACCATCACTGATCTTTCAACAACCAAAATTCCAAGCTAGGTTCCGGTTAACTCACCAGACACTAAGTAGTCGGTCGTGTGCTGCTCCTGAGAGGAAGTACAGGCCGTTGCTATCCGGAGGCCTTGTGGTGGCAAATCTCAGGGTCGTCACAGCTGTAGAGTGACCTGTGAATTTCTGGAAAGACAAGAATCCACAGCAGACTGCATCAAAGAGAGTGAACACTATATAGCTGACTCTTAGACACGATGCACTTCACTACAGTTTTTTTTTAACTAACAAATTTTAAATGACAAGACTCACTCTGTAAACCTCCTTTGTCTCCAAATCCCACATCTTAATCACATGTCCAGCAGAGAGCAGCAGCTTCCCATCTGGGCTCACGCATAAACTAGTCACTGCTGCCCGGTCAGCTTTCCACTTACTGTGTGGAGGGAAAAAAAATTGTGTCATTAATTTACCTTATTCAACAAAGCTGCAGTCAATAGATTATTATTATTTAATTCTTCTTAAAAGCTTAAGACCAAGGAGCGGTCAAGAGGACTTTAATATCTAAGATATACCAAGTATGTGGCTGCAAAAGCTGAAACTAGTGTCAAGGTGGAGTTATTTCCGGTAGAGAGTCGCTTCAACCGTTTCAGTGGCAGCTTCAATTTTTCACTTGGTTTTATTGCACAAAATGCTAAATGTCATGACAAATGATCTGCTTTAATTTTATTTTCTGCACTCCTGCTGTTACATTTGCATGCGTCGGTAAATTTCACGCACAATTCTGCACCTATAAAAAGGAACATGGCATCAAACTATGCATAAAAAAACCTTTAACCTGCTGTTAAAATCTGTGGCAATCACACTTTTACTCAGCGGACAATAAAACAAAAAGCTTTAACTGTTACCTAATGTCACAAACATCTGACTCCGTTCAGTGTATTTGACTGGAGCAGCACCAAACAACATATTATGATTTATTGCTTTTGTTTCATTTTAAATAATCAAACTAAAACATATTTATCCTCGGGTGATAAAGTTTACACACATAAAGAAAAAAATATAACTTGGTCGGTTCAGCAACTCCAGACAGGTAAAGTTGGATGATGATCATTAAGGTGGATATGGTGTGAACAATCACATGAACATTAATTTCTTTATTCTTGTAAAGTCTTTTGAGATGACATGTTGTAATTCGCTGCTATATAAACAATTCAATTTGAATTTAATAAATTGCTGCCCATAGGTTTCTGTACTTTTGAAATGATGGTGGATTTGCACTACTGGAGGAAATCGCCATGCAAGGATTAAGACGGAACTTTTGATCAGAGATCATACTGACCTGTTGGCACACAAGTGCTTTATCACCTGGTTTCTGTTGGGTGCAGTGTTACAGAGAAGGTAAATTTGAAGATGTGCCTGCTTTTATTTTTTCTTTGCTATACATCATAATTAATTACATGTCTAGTTTAGACTAATGTGTCGAATATATTTATCCTAGAGACATTTTCTACAGGTCAGGAGAACAAGTTCAGCTCTTCTAATCTTATGAAAGACTTTCATGAGAAAAGATTAGAATACAGAGCTCAGAAAAGGCTTTGTTGGCTTCTCTTCATACACAGCTGAACTTATCCAGCAGAAATGTTTTCATCTGTGTAACCAAAGTGTCTAAAGGACCTTGAGCAGACAGCTAAAGTGGACAACACTTTTTACACTAAGAACCATTACATTGGAGACGAGCACTTTCAGCTGAGGTACAAGAATAGAGAGCTAACAGTACTACTCAATAAAAGTTGATACTTTATTTATCCCAGGAAAATTAAATATTGTTGTAGCTCAGGATTCAAGTGTCTTAAAAGATTCCTTGTGGGTTATAATGCGGTGGGGATGAATAATCTAAGCAGCAGTGAGTCTTGCAACAATGAGGCCTACGACAGAAGATGGTCATGAGATTATAACAATTTCTAGGTGGCAGAGAAGATAATCCACACCAAATTATCTAAAGCTTCTCTTTAAATCTCTACTTGACCACAGAGAAAAATTAGTATAGGTAATTTAATCCCTGCACTTCACAATTGATAGAGGGATATTTAAACTTATTTCTCTCTGCATCCATAAAACATCCTTTTGGATATGTGGCCACACATGAAAATAAAAAAGAAGCAGAAACTACACAGGACCCAAAACTGTACGGAAATGCTGGGTTTCCGTCCAGCTCTCTTTCACCACTTATTTCTGAAGGTGCTTCATCTAAAAAGGAAAGGCAGCCACTGACCTCCGTGTCTTCCCAGTCTGCAGGTCCCATTCTAAGATGTTTGTGTCATCTGAGCCGCTGTATAATAAGCTGTCTTCAGGATGCCAGTGGACACAGTTGACTCCTCCACTGTGACCTCCATCCTACCAGGGGGAAAGGTTAAGTAGGATTTAAAAACTCACATTTTCTACAGGTGATCTTCAGAAGGAGATTTCAGCAAAATCAGACTTCAACCCTTCATCTTAAAATCAAGATTAATATACTAGTCCTTTCTCTGCTTACCAGAGTACAATGCAGGGCTCCATTCGTTGTGCTGTAGATGAGGACAGTCCCAGCTGCTGTGCCCATAGCAAACAAATCAGCCTTTTCCTCCATTTGCGTTGCCTCCGATTTCCTCTTCTTCCTCTGAGGGCCCTCCTGAAATCACATTTGTAATGATGAATAAGACTGCCTCTAACAACTTTCATTAAAACTTTTAAGAAATAAAACATTTGCTTGGTTGTAGTTTTAAAAACAAAAGAAGAAAATAGTCAATATATTTGAAAAACAAAACTCTGGTTTGAATATTTCAGTACAATCCTTCAAATTTACATTATAAATATGAGAAACAAAAATTGTGCATTGTACAATTTTTGTATGTAACCTTTGTACATTCAGCAGTCTGATTTTGTCTTTTTTCTTAATGCATAACTATCCCATCTTAAATATGTGGCTAATTTAATGTTTTGGCAGTTTTGATTATATAAACAAGTAAACTAATTGTCTGCCACAAATTGTTTTTACAAAAACGCTGAATCAAATTTTAATTGCAATGACCATTACAAGTTATTCACCAAAATTTATTAATGAACAATATAGTGTTACAAGGTTGCTCAGTGTTTTTGTGATTCCACCAGGGGTAAAAAATCTATCCTTTTACAGAAGTTACCTGGAATAATCTGGGATCAGAATCACTATCAATGGACATAGGGTTTAACAAAACACCCAAGTTTCTGCAAGATTAAATTCATCAAAAATCCTAAACTAGAAAGAGGAACAAACAATTAGTGAGGTTTAAGTTGGTTTGTGTAAAGGTATGACAGCAAAAGCCCACAAAATACAGCTACAGGCTGACAAGCCTGTTTAACCATAATCAAAGTTAATCTTTGGAAATTGTTAACATCTAGATCCTCTGACAATCTGACCTCTTCCCAGACCCACCTTAATATATCCATGTACTTTCTGTACGGATTACCAATTATATTAGGAATCAAGGAATTTTTATTTGTCATCACATCACATGTGGTACATGAGGTGGGACGAAATTCTAATCCCCCGGTCCAGTTTACACCCCGTTAACAATTTTAAATAATATAATAAAATATAAGAACTATGCGAGAATAGGATTTGACTGCACAGAATCTACAATATGGGACTTCGGACATAGCAGCAAGGAAAATTCGAAGTGCAGGTGGCATATTAATTGACATTTTAAAGTGACATTAAATGTTTTTAAACACTATATATTTTCAATCAAATCAAAATTACTTTATTTATCCCAAAGGGAAATTAAATGCTGTTGGAGTATCTAATTCAACGGAGGAGGTGTGGTAGATGGTGATGGCTGTGGGCAGGAAAGATCTTCTGCAGCGTTCTGTTTTTTTAACTAAGCTGAAGATGCCTTTGACTGAAGAGACTTTTCCAATTACAGTCTCATGGAGAGGATGTTCAGGGTTGTCTATGATTTTCTTGATTTTATGTAAAATCATTCTTTCCACCATCAACTCCAGAAATTCTTCATCTGTCCTCAGAACAGATGAAGCCTTCACTATCAGGTTGTTGAGCCTTTTTTAGGTCCCTTGCTCTGACACGGCCATACATATCTATAGCACATCCAGCATTTATGTACACTCAAATCGTAATTACACATAATAACTAACTAATTTCAGAACGGGTAGATAAAATTAATGTTTTAGTTGGGTTAATTTATTTATTTTTTCGGTAAACGTAATGATAGTCTTTGAAATGTAAACTATAAACAAATGCAAGCTTAAAACGAGTAAAACTGAATCCGAACTGACACGTTTCATAAGAGCCGCATGTTGACTTAAATGACGATTTTATGTAATTTAACATTAGACCTAAATAAAAGAAGCTACTTCGAGTCCGCTTATTTGTTTGTAAGAGGACAATTAAAAACAAATTTAACACAGAAGGCTGTCCGGGTTTTTGCTAACTACCATGTGGGGTAACATGTGCGTTTGCGCAGCTAGTCAAGTTGAAGCTAACAAACTCCAGCTGTGGAAAATAAAACTACCTGGGATATCACTATTAAACAAACCTCCATGTTTGTTTTCATTTTACCTAAACGACAAATCTCTATTTAATGGTTTGAAGCGAATAAAACAACATAATAGGCGTCTCGAGGCCTGCCTAGCTGCAGCGGCTAACAGCGGGATCGCCTACCTTCACTGTTCGGCATGGTCCCCAAGCTATGCACGTACATGTGGCGCTTAAATGGGCTGAAGGCACGTATTCCTGCTGAAGGGTTTTACTGTCCGTGTCCCAGACGCGAAGCCGGCCGTCCTGGGCACAGACGGCCAGATACCGTCGCGATTTGGGCGAGAAAGCGCAGGGGAGCTGCAGCGAGAGGTTAACGCCGTCCGTCGCCATTTCTGGAGCGTTCATTTGCGTCTGCTACGTGCTTACACAAACCACGTGTCGGTCGTCACCGGACATGCGCAGTATCGCGTCTGGCTCAGCCGAGCTCTCATTGGCTGCTGCTAGACGACAATTCAAGGTTTTACACTTTAACGTTATTTAAAAAGGAAAATGCAGAATCCAACAATTAGAATCCTCTAACAGTGTTTATATGTATTTTACAAAATGTATGAGCTTAGCAGACGGTTTTATCTAAAGCGACTTACAAATTGTGCAAAGGGTCTTGCCTAATGTCCCACACTGGATGCTGTTGGTGTGTTTTCTTGGATTTGAACCAAGGCGCCAGCATGAATGGCAAATGACTTTACAATTGAGCTATCCAGCCACTTATTGTAACATTTCATGAAACCCATTCCTACTGACATAAAAGGATTTTGTTTAGTTTTTTTGCCAGACTGTAAGAAACCTATCTTGTCTTTTTCTGTGCAAATATATTTTTGATTTGCTTCTTATTTATCTTCTTGCTTAAGCTTGTGACTACATTTCTGTTCAATTTAATTCCAAATTTAAAATAAATAGTTGAATCACCCCAGAGGTAAATGAAATGATTTTTGTTATTCAAGTTTTGTTGAAAAGAAAAATGTAGATGCTGATGGTGAAGGGTAAGGATGGTATCCCATAGCAGCCTGTTTTACTGCAATTCTTGTAAAGCATCTGACTGAAGATGGTCTGTTGCGTAACATTTTGACGGAGATGTATGGTCAATGTTGTGTGTAATGTGTTAATAACACATTAAATATCTCTTCCCTTGTTGCTTCTCTGCCGAACACTTACACAACATAATTGCTGATCACATAAAATAAAACACATAGTCAAGGATAAGTTGATACGACAGGATAGCGCCCTCGAGGAGAGTCAAGAACAGGCATGGATAAAGGCAGGACTCATGATCTGCGCTTGGTTCCTCCTTAAGACAGGCTTCACCAAATATAAATGTCTCTCAGTATCTCTTAATTGACTTTTTTTGTACACTGATTATTGGTATATTAAAATGTTGATCTGTATACTTACTTGTTTCATATGGTAAATATTTGCTGGTTTTATTGGTTGGCTCTTGGAGCTGGAGAGGTGGATCCGGTGGTGCACAGAGGGGGAAAGGGTGCAACAAATGTTCTTGATTTTATTAAGAATCCCTAAATGCAGGATTGAGTTATGGCACACGTGCTTTATTATTCAATTTGAAAGTTTGCTGTCCAATGTGAAGCAGATGTGGATGCATCACAACAAACCCTGTGGGCCTAAGACTCTACAAAAAAAAAGAAATCCCCACTCACAATATGGTATGTCAGTGTTAACATGAGGCCCTTTTTAATTAAAAGGGCTATACTTTTAACTCCTATGGGAGATATTTTTTTTATTTTTCTACTGATTCATCTAGATTATAGAACAATAGTTTCTAGATAACGTAATAAACGGGTGAAAAAAGAAAGTTTAGAAACGCATGTGAGCAATAGCGACATCTGCTGGCAAAATAAAAGTGTTGTTTCTGGCGCCTTTTGATGACGTCATTCCCATGTGCTTTTTAAAGCAGCTTTCTGTTTGTTTTCTTTGTAAACAGACGTAAACCGTTATGTCAGCGTAAGTAGACTTTAATAGCCTTTTAACATACTTGTGTCTGTGTTTGCTGTGTTGTAGATCTGCAGGGAATCATTTTTTTTCTTTAGCACTGGAGGTTTTCAGTCGTGGCAGAGTTGAGGGTGATGGCTGTGCTTGCAGGTCACCGGTGCATGCATCTGCACCGACTGGTGACAGCTTGCTCGCCCGTTCGCACTCGTTGCAGGAACGGGGCTGTGTTTGCGAAAAGTCCCGGAAGCAGAAGTTTTTCCACTGCGTCTCTGCGATGCAGTGAGAATGATGGACAGAAATCAGACTCTGCAAAACTCAACCCCAAACAGACACAACGAGAGGCTGTGCTGATCAGGAGGAGGCGACATCTGTCCCCTTTAGAGAGGATCAGCTGCCTGCTGCCTCAGGATGCTTTGAGCCCGGAGGTGATGCAGCTGAGGGAGCAAAGGCATGAAGGACATCCAGAGAAACACGATCCTGAAGTGGTCCCTGAAAAGCCACATTTGGTGAACCACAGTGGCGCTGATGCATCACTGGAGACAGAGGCTGGAGCACTGCATGATGTGGAGGGACAGGTGTGCTCAACTCTTGTTGGGGAGCGCTTGCTCACCTATGAGGAGCTCCTTATCGCTGAATACAGAAAGAACAGGCGGATTGAGTTTAGAAAGATGTTCCAGCTCCAGATGGGGGCCCGTCTGCAGAGCAGCTGGGGGATCATCATGCACGAAGATCTCGTTGGGCGGCCGGCAGGGACATTCCTGAAGACCAGCAGGGGCGTTCCCATCTTTATTCGGCGAGCCAGTCTGGAGGATTATGTGCTACATATGAAGAGGGGTCCTGCAATCACCTATCCTAAGGTAAATCTTTTGTGAGATAACATACAGAGCAGTATAAGAGTTTCTGATTAATGACCTAATCAAGGTTTGCCCTCTTGTGTTCCCAGGATGCTGCCAACATGTTGCTGATGATGGATGTTATGGAGGGAGACTGTGTGCTGGAGTCAGGCTCCGGGTCTGGAGCAATGTCCCTGTTTCTCTCCAGAGCAGGTCTGTCTGTCTGTCTTGCATCAAAACCAAACTTCAGTTTTTGTAGAACCTTGCAAAAGCTTTTCATGTTTTGTTGCTCTAAACCACAAAAAAAAAAAAAAACTTTCGCCTTATGCGCAAAACTCTACGCGTTGTAGCAGCATCACCCTGTGGTGTGAAAGGAGAACAAGGCAGGGAACATAGCAAGATGGTTGGTCTAGCACATTAAATCTTAATAGGATATATTATAATATGGTTATTAAGCGACAGGATGTGGAGTTGTTGAGGGATGAGAATAGGTTACAGATGCTTCCAGACCTAAGCTAGTTCAAAGGGTCAGATCAAGTAAACGTGAGCTTGAGCATCAGGAACCTATTAATAAATATAGCTTTTAAGTGAGTTTCCAGGAACTTCTGGTTTCAATGATGTGAATGAAGATTATCATGAAGCCAAGAACTCACTCAACTCTTTTTTGCTCCAGTTGGTTCAAGAGGTAGCGTGCTGAGCGTGGAGGTCAGGGAGGATCACCACAGAAGGTCTGTGAAGAACTTTGAGCGCTGGAGGACGTCGTGGGCTCTGCAACGAGGAAGGGAGTGGCCCGACAACGTGGCGTTTCACAACGCTGACCTAAGCACAGCCTCATCGCTCCTCGCCGGGCGAGGATTTAACTCGGTCTGTGTGAGGAATGTTTCGTTTAACGCTTTTCCTTAATGGATCCGCCAATTCATCTCACGGGTCCTTTCTATCGCAGGTTGCTCTTGACCTGATCCATCCTCATCTGGTTTTACCAGCCGTGCTGCCACACCTGCATCCAGGGGCTGTGTGCGCCATCTACCTCGCCAAGTGAGTGGCCGCCTTTCAGTGTTCACCTTTCGAACCAGATAAAGCCTTCAACGGCAATAATGTGGGTATTTTATTCAGTTACATACATATCCTTGTGTGTCTGGAAAAAAAAAATAGAAATGTTCACATTGGAGTGAAGTATCAACACGGAGCCAGGAGGTGACAGTAACAGCAATAATAAAAAGTGTTCTTTAAAGATATTACAACATAGACATTGTTGTTAATTTTGCATCTTAATGAACCACATAACTACTTGAGTCGTGTGCTTTTAGTAGAGGACACCAAAATGGTGAAATATCAGCATGATAGTGGCAGAAGGATGATTCATCCTCGCTTTCAAGCGTTCTTACTTATGAAATGCAAGCGGTCCGTTGATCTGTCGGGTGAAGATTGGCGCTGACTGGATCATAAGCAGGACAGGCAACGTTGCCTTAATGGTTTAGTACAAGTCCAAACCTCAACATGATTTAAATGCTGCAAGTTAAGCTTGAGATAGTTGTGTAAAACAAAAGGTGAAGAATAAAAAGATTGGGCTTCTGTTATATTGAATCTGCAAGCTGTTGAATTTTACCTAAAGAAATTCACTGTTTAAACAAGTTTCAGATTGTAAGCATACGCAGTAGCTGAAGTCTTTATAACAAAATATCTATGTTTTTTAGTATAACACAGGTCATTGATCTGCTGGAGGGTCTCCGTTGCTCTGGGCTTCCTGTTTTGTGTGAACGCATCATTGAAATTCCGCTCAGGGACTGGTTGGTAGCCCCCGCCCTGCAGAAAGACGGACAGTACTGCACCAGGAAAGCGCCGAACATGAGTAAAGATCTGAGTGACGGAGAAACCTCACATGGAGCTGATGGAGGTAAATAAAATAAGACGAATTTATTTGAATCCTATTGGTTGATAAAAAAAATTTTCTTCCTCCTAGTAAATGTTGGTTGTCTTTCAGGAAACCCGTTTAGGCCAGCGTTTGGCGATGTTCCCTACATTGCTAGACCACATCCTGAACAGATGAGTCACACAGGTCAGACTGAGGTCAACAGTCGCTGTTTGGTATATGTTGTAAATTCTCATCATATCCTTTCATTCTTTCAGCATTCCTGGTTAAGCTGAGGAAGTTTATGCAACAGCTATGACCACGAAGACCCCTGGATTGAAGAGCTGAATATTACCTCACAGAGCTTTCAGTAAAGAAACTGATGGAAAACTTAATCAGTGCTTGTTTCCTGTTTTTGGGGTTTAAAATGTTAATGTGATGATGCTCGGTGGCGAACGTAGAAAGGGACAAATTGTCAGATGAAAGAATGGGTGATAGATACTTTGTTGGATTGTAGACTGCCAACCAAATGAATGGAAAGTCGAACAAAAAGAGGAACAGATGGATGAATAGTTGGTAGGATAAACAAGTTGATGGAAGCCTGAAAAAAATTATCAATGGACAAATTAACAGATGCACCGGTTGGAGGCCGATATTTCTAATTGGCAAGCCTGAGATGACCAATGATGAGAGAATAACCTCTAGGTGCATCATTGGTTTAAGAGATCAGATAAAAACATGTCTATTCTAAATAATAATGGATAAAAAAGAACAAGAACTGGACAATTGTATACTGATACAAACCTGCAATGTAATAAATACAGATTCAATCAATAAGCCTGTCTTTTAGATTATCAATAAAGATGTTGAACACTTGATCCAAGTGGAAAAAAACCCCCAATGAGACAAAATCAAGTTTAGCTTTGTATTCTCAAACTCAGGCACTGGCAAAAAACCAACAGCTGGAAAAAAAAGATTTCCCCTCTCAATTTAATCCGCATCCCAGAGTTCAAAAATTGCAAAGAACTTCCCTATTTCAAATAAGTTAAATAAATAAGTACAGTAAATAAATAGAGAACTGTAACAGGAACAAACATTACAGAGTGTACATATTAGCATCCAAAAACATTTTCAAGTGTTACATGTGCTGAGTAAGAGTAGTTCATTGTGTTTGGATCTGGTCAACACTAACTGGACTAGATTATTGCACAGTTGAACAGTTCAGTTGGGACAAAGAGGAACAAGGGGAAACAGCCGAGTTTGCTCTCTTGCTTTACATCTCGCTGATCCAGTCAAGGAAGGGGTCAGAGGACGAGTTGCAGGAAGAAGCTCCCCCTATCGCAGAGACAGGTCAGCAAAGTTAGACAACAAAAAGTTAATCAAATACAGGTCAATCATAGAAGCTAAGATCTACTTATTTGATTATATCCAAGATCGGATTCTACATGAACAATTGCCAGAGGGGTGTCTGTCAGAGAGGTGACTAAGAACCAGATTGTCAAGCTGACAGTTTCAGTGTTGCATTAGCGAGAGAGGGGTCCTTCCAGGAGAAAGGATTCCACCAGAGAGACTTTTTTTGGCGTGGACGGACAGGAATTTGTAAAGAGCCTGAACTTAAGGACGACAAGAATATGATAAACAAAATCAAAATTGATGAAAAAAAAGGTTAAACGCCAAGAGCCACGCCAGGCAAGAGCCTAGAGATAGGTCTGCTTCTTTTAAACACATCACCATCTACTGGAGATGAAGATTTTTGAATTTGCTTCAATTCTTCAAATAAACATTTCCCAACATGTTATGATTTTCATTGTTTTGGCTGAGAGCTGATAAATAGCCAACAGTCAAAACAACACCAAAAAATCTTTATAAAATCTGAAGGACAATAGTAAAGGATGACGTTCCAAGATTGGTGAAAAGCCTAAAATTAAAAAATAAACAAATCTGTTAGAGTGCTGCACATTATGTTTTTTTTAAACAATCCAACCACTACTTACTGCTAAGCTCTTCAGGACAGAAGCAGCACATTTTGTGTGCCTCAGCTTTATCCTCGTCCGCGGTCTGGTTGGAGTCTTTAGGCGGCCTCAGCTCCAACGTAAAGGCAGGGGCAAACGGGTTCAGGTGGCTTGTAGTCTGTCCAGATGGGCGGCCGGAGGAGATGCGATGTAACCTGCTGCCGCAGTTACAAAGCGCACAGGTAATGGGGGAGGCGGAGGGGCCGCGAGGAAAACGGGTGGTGCATTGTGCGTTGTACTGCCTCAGGGCGCCACTGTGGTGATCGGACCGCTGACGCTGCCACACAACATGGGAAGGCACAATGGCCATTACCTGGAGACGGAGGTGGCGAGACACAGCAGTCACCACAACAAAAGATCAGAGTCAAATTTAAACCAATTAAAGTAAAGTAACTACGTATATTACTAGTAAGACATGAACAGATACTGATCATTATACACCATTTTGGGGTGTTGAGAATTTAAACAGTTATGTTTTGAGGGTTATACAACAAACAACTCCAATGAATTTTAAATAATAATTTGGTGCATAAGTTTAAATTTATTGTGTTTTTTGTATTACCAAGATGCCTTTTACATCACACTCCTGAACACAAGAAGTAGCAAAAAACCTTATGCAATAAATATGTCAGAGAATGCTGGATGGCAACGAGCTATCCTAGTTAAACTAAAGGGAGTTTCACTAGCTATAAGTGGTTATGTCCCTATGTCAGAATGGATATAACTATGTCCCTATGTCAGAATGGATATAACTATGTCCCTATGTCAGAATGGATATAACTATGTCCCTATGTCAGAATGGATATAACTCTGTGTATCTCTGAGCCTCTGAGTGTATCTATAGCTTTAACATTTTCCAGAAGGAAGAACAAAAAGTTCAACTAAATTTTGTTTACCAAAGTGTTTTTTAAGACTTTATTCATAACCCTTTGACAGGAAAGACAGGGCGAGACTTCAGTCCTAAAGATTGTCGCCTCTGTATGTAGTGAGCGTCTCTACCTACCACACACCCAGCACCCAACCATTTTTTTTAAACCAATTTGGTTGAGAAATCCTTCAAACTAAAAAAAGAGAATGCTTCAAATACACTAATGAAAGATCTAAATTAATCCTGCCAACCAAGTTGAGTGTGAATAAATGTATGAACGCCACTGAACTAATCTGCCTCGTTTCAAATAGATAAATGGACACACCTCCTCACAGCAGCTCTTACTGACAGCAGCTCTGTAACAGATACGAGCCCACAGTTCATCTCGCTGCTTCAGGAAACGTGGAAACTGTCTCCTCCAGTTTTTCCCCAGGGCCCACGGAAAAATTTCATACTTGCTTTCCTCTTCATCCTCCTCCATAGTGTTGGCAAGATAGCTAGACACAAATTAAACGCTGAAGTCAGGAATGTTGTACTTCCAGCCAAAAACGTAAAACTTCGCCAAACGCTGTAGACTTACAGTGCCATGAAAAAATTATTTCTGGTGTATTCAGCAATCGAGAAGTGGGCCCGTTTGAAGTACACAAAGGTCATGGCTAAAAGGTACTGATGAAAAAAAGGGAAATCCGTACGTAAGCAGAGAATAAACAAGCAATTTTAAGATTTTTATATAAAATATAACGGCTTTACCTTGTCAGTCATTTTATAGCAACAGTCCATTCTGAGGAAGTCTTGGATCAAGGCATCATCTGAAATCAAAACCAAAAAGTGACTCTATATGTAAAACTATGTTTACCAGAGTTACATTCAGTAATGTTTTAATCACCAAAAAGTCGTAAGTATGAAGCCATTTCCTGCCGTTGGATGACTGTCGCAGGCATTCTGGTAGAACGTTGATCGCGCTGGCCGCCCTGGATCTTCCACAAGGAGCTCTCAGAGTCCTGGCTGGCGCCTCTGCCCAGGCAAAAATGCTTCCTCATCTGACGGACGTTCTTGCGCTTGACCCGCAGGGATGCAGAGGGAGGAGTTTTCATCATGCTGAAGCTTGTGTCATACGATGAGGAAACTTCTGCTGTCTGCTGATTAAAGATGAAGAAAAGTTAAAGACAAGGTGCTTCAACTTAGTCCCTTTCTTCAAAAAGGCTCACTGCGGGATGTTGAAAAGAGCTCAAAAGGTGTAACAATCCTACTCGATCCATTCACATATGATTAAATCTAGTTTAATTTGATCAAATACCTTTGTTTTAGGTAATTAGCATATAGAAACTTGTTTCTGCATCTCAGACATTTTTTCCAATTGATTAAATGCATATACACAGAAAACAAAAGTAAAAAAATGTTTTAATGTTAATATAATCTGTTTTAATACCAAAATGTAGATAATTACTTAATTTTTTTGAGCTAAAATCACTGCCTCTACAAAGAACTAGTAGTATATTTTCCATTTTTGTGGTACGTGTTTTGTCGCATTTAATTGCCATTATTTCTCCTTTAAATGCTCCCATTACAAGCTCAGACTAAACTTTATAGAGTGCTTCAACTGTTATGTTTATTTATTACTTTTTTTGGGGGGGGGGGGGGTAATTTTTTTTAAACATCGAGTTTCAGTGTCTTCATATTTCATAAGGTATGAAAACCACAATGTTTAAACTGGTTTCTAATACAGAAGAGTAACTAACAAGAGCCACCCGGGTCTAATTTCGTTTCTTGGCTATCTTTTTTAAAAGATTTGTCCAAACTGGTTTATAATGTCACCTATTAACACTTTAAGTTGAGGCTCTATATCTTTAATATCATTTAAAATTGTTGTTTGTTTTGTCTGGAACTCCACGTCCAGTTAATCGCTTGAATTAAGATGGTACAAATGAAATTTAACATAGAAAATAATCTGATATAACTTTAACATTTAAAATAATTCTAAACTAAGTATAAAAAATATATATATGATACATGCAACAATTTGTTTTTGTTTTCCAACCGTGTTAGATTTAATCACTTTGCCTATGTTAGCTTAATAAACGGGATATAGCAGGAAATCGACAGGAGGAGGGAATAAGTAGATTTTACTGTTTAACAAGAAATTTGACCAAAACTGGTCAACAACTGTCTTTAGTGTGGAAGTTGTAGGCTAACTTATTTCTTTACGCCAGTATTTTTACGACATTCAACATTAAATCTGTAGGTTTCCAGTTGGACAAATAACCTAGCTAGCTAAAAAGTTTATCGAATTTTTTTCTCATTTTTTGGTTTACCTTCACAAACTCTTTCCTTATTTGTGACAACGTAAAAATAATGAAAATAAAAACCGAAATTATAGTTATTGCGGGTAGGAGAGGTCTTAAAAAACAAAAATGAAGGTAACAAAAACTCGACACTGACCCGAGTGGATGGAACTCTGGAGCTCGAGGATCCGCAGCAGGAACTCCTTGCCAGCGCGAGACGCGATGTCAAATCTACATCTCCCCCTACGACGTAGGGTGGAATATCAGTACGTCAACACGTCACTGCAGCCGCCATGTTGGTAAGGTAAGACAAAGTTAACTGTTTACGGTTTGCTGGACGCTATAAGCTGTGCTCTGAATGTAGCCCCGTGGATTCCACATCAGGTGGATGCATACAGCTCGTGTTATTTTTGACGCATGTACGGTTATATGCGTGTAAACTTTAAAACATGTAACTCTAACATAGTTAATAAACAATGACCCATGGAAAACCCATACTGTAAGTTATCTGACTCAATAGCCTCATACAGTAGCTGATAGATTTTGAACTGGACTGACATTTTTCTGCTCCAAAAAGAGAGGATTTTGGCACAAGAAACTGATGAATTACATTAAAAGACGACTCGTTCCGATTTAGATCAAACAGCATTACTAAATCTCCAGTCTAGATTAGATGAGATGTATGCACAGAGCCCATGGAGCCTTTGTTAGGTCAAGAGCCAAATGGATTGAGAAGGGTGAAAAAAACAAGAAGGTACAAGAGGAATGCAATAAATGATCTTATGATTTATAACGTTGAATGTATCAACCTAGGATTAATTTATCTAAAAATTGTTTGTCACCTTACAAAGAGCTATACTCATCCTACCAATCTATAAATGAATCTGATACATTCTTGAAACCATTCTCAAATATTGAACCCCACATACCAAAAATAACGTCAGGGTTTAAAGAACATTGTGATTCCGATATAGAAATGTAGGAATTGGTTAAACAATTATCTCCAGGACAAGCTTAACGGCTTAAGGCCAAACTTTTGCAAAATTTTCTGGGAAGACATTAAGGACCTTTCTTTTTCGCGTAATTCAAGCATGTTATTCGAATAAACGTTTAATGGCAACAATGAAGCAAGGTTTAATAACTCTCATTCCCAAACCTGGTAAGAACAAGAAATATTTAGAAAATCTCAGACCCATAACATTACTTATTGTAGACTATAAAAGTTTTGCTCAGATAGCTGCAAATAGACTGACATTAGGTATTACACAAATTATTAGTGAAACTCTATCTGTTTTTGTAAACGTACACTTCATCCACAACAATATTAGATTAGTATTAGATTTATTGGATTATAGAGACATAATTAAGGTTAATGCCGTCATATTATTCGAAATGATCAATATGTTCTATAGAGATATTTATAGCTCTGTTCTGCTGTCCTGTATAGAGCTATTAAAGTGATACTTTGTCTACAACAATAGAATTTTTTTATCATTAATAATAATAATAATAAAGAATATTTCAGATCTGCTATAGGTAATACATGTATATATATGATAAATATATTTAAATTATCCGTATGAGTCTAAATTCTTATTAAATTTAGTTTTTTTTTTCATGAAGAAGAAGGATTTCGGAAACTTTTCTATTTTAAACAGAAATGTCTTTTTTTAAATAATTTACTACAATCTCATTATTATTTAACTGTAAGATTCTGTTGGGAGTACATACATATTGTCTGTAATGTGCCAAAAAGAAAAGGATTTACATACATATTTTTCACT
Organism: Orestias chungarensis; assembly: GCA_032876305.1. NCBI lineage: Eukaryota > Metazoa > Chordata > Actinopteri > Cyprinodontiformes > Cyprinodontidae > Orestias > Orestias chungarensis. Next base: position 2,320,171 of record JAVLVB010000558.1, on the reverse strand, counting down.
AACAGGAATTCAGAATTGATTTAAATGTTCCAACTTTGAATTTAAAAATAAATAAACAAACAACTGTAATTAATACAAAATCATCAGCATTTGAGAAATGATCCTATATTCAGTCTGTATCTTCTCCGCTTAAAAAATTATTTACTCTGAACAGCAGAGTTAAAGTCTGTTCATTTAAAGCAATATTTAACATTAGGGAGTTTTGGTTTTAAGCCCCTTCCCACCTACATATTGATCCAGAAATCATGACATTAAACGGACACTGATTTTACTATAAGATATGCACCCCTACTTTTTAAGATAATGTCAAAATTAAAAGATTTCCAATAATTTAATCATAAAAAAATAAAAGTCTAACACTGTGGCAGCATGTTGAAGTAGCCCTATTACCTAGTGTAAAGAACTCACCGCTGTCCTTGAGATGTTTGGTCTAACTCAACATGTAAACAAGCCTACACACAACACAGGACACACTCTGGATGTGCTAATCTCAAAGGGTGTTGTTATTTTAAATGTGGGTGTTCTGGACGTCGCTTTGTCGGATCATTTTTGTGTTTTCTTTGACCTTTCTGTAACACCCAAGCCATCAGCTGGCCCTACAGTTACTCAAGGAAGACTTGTTGATGACAACACAGGGATTCAGTTTTTGAAAATGATTAGGTTTGAAAATGCCCCGTGTTCTAATGTTGATGATATGTTGAACTCTTACACATCAAGTGTCTTGAAGGTTATGGATGCCATTGCTCCTGTCAAGGTTAAAATGGTTAAAAGTACACAAAAGGCACCATGGAGAAAAGAGGTCTCGGTCAGGGCACAGAAAAGGGAGTGCCGGAGAGCCGAACGGAAATGGCGCAAGTCAAAGCTCCAGGTTAATTTTGAAATCTCCAAAAAAAGTTGTATGTGTTCAACCAGACTTTGCGTAGAGCAAGACAGATCTATTTTTCAGAAATCATCAAAAACTGCAGAAACAACTCTCGTGTCCTGTTTGCTACAGTGAGCAGATTAACAAACCCTCCAGTCTCGATCCCCTTGGAACTGATTTCTACATCCAATTGTCAGGAGTTTGCAGTATTCGTTAATGACAAAGTTCAGGGCATTAAAAATGCAATTGTTTCCACGACAGACATAGCTCCTCTACCCCCAGTAAGATATTTGGAGGTGACACACTTCAGACCTTTCTCAGATAAAACAGTTGAAGAGATCATCTGCAGCCTGAGTCCAACTACTTGAAGCCTGGAAGAGTTACCCACTAGATTCCTAAAGTCTGTGCTGAGCAGTTTGCTTCCACAACTTGCTCACTTAGTCAACATCTCACTTAAGACTGGACTATTCTCTAAGGCCTTAAAAACTGCTATCATTAAGCCTCTTATAAAGTAGAGCAGTCTGAATGCCACAGTACTGAACAACTACCGGCCCATATCAAACCTGCCATCCTTAGGAAAAGTGCAGGAAAAAGTTGTATACCAACAGCTGAGTGACTTTCTCCTGTTTAACAAGGTGTTTGATGCTTTCCAGTCAGCCTTTAGGCCCCACTACAGCAGTGAGACAGCTCTGATCAAGGTGACAAATGACATCCGCCTGAACTCAGATGCAGGAAAAGTCTCTGTCCTAGTTCTGCTGGACCTGACTGCCGCCTTTGATACAGTTGACCATGTTTATTACAGAGATTAAAAAACTGGGTGGGAATCACTGGTATGGCTCTAACCTGGTTCAAGTCCTACCTTGAGGATGGGTTTTACTTTGTTTAAAATGGGAACTGCGTCTCCGACCAAATGGGTGTGACCTGTGTGGTTCCCCAGGGGTCGATCCTGTGACCCCTTTTATTCAATCTGTACATGCTTCAAATTCAGCTAATATGGAGCCATGATGTGTACAAATAAACTTGCCTTGGTTTTGTTGCAATTTTTAAAAACTAATTATTTTGTTTCTGGCAAAAACCGAAATTTATTTGGACAACTACTATTTGGTTTTAGATGCTTTGAATCTGGATGTATTTCTTTTTATATCGGTTTTTAATTTTGGACATTTGTTTTAGTGCCTAATCATAGCAACCAGGTTGTTTACAACTGGAATCAGCTGATTAACACCAAAAAAGCTCAAATAATACCTCAGCTGCAGTCCTAAATCTCAGATGTGTTATGATCCAGAGAAAAAGCAAAGAGGGCAAATGGAAGGAGGAAGCTTAATAGACCACTACAGGAGACCGTTTCTTCAGCAACTACAACGACTGTTTGAGGACACTTGGATACAATGAGCCACAACAACAACTAATTTGCTTATAGGAATAATAAGTATTTTTAAATTGAATATATATATATATATATATATATATATATATATATATATATATATATATATATATGTTTATCTTTCCTTAGTATCAAATGAAAAAGAAGCTAAATAGTTTTTCCCCTTTTCAGACAGCGGGAAAGATACATCCTCTAATGTTAGTCACAAAATTTAACAGAGCTGTTGTTTAATTGTATATGATTAACCTGTATTTTTACTATCCTCATATTCATATTAAAAAGTATTTTTCTACATAAATATTTATGTCAGTAGATTTTTTGTTAAAGACTTTTATTTAATTTATTGATTAGTATGTAGAACAAACATTGAAATTTTCCTAATGATACCTTGATTTTCTTTTGCTTATTTCATTTGCATAAACTCAACTGGGCCAATAAAAGAAGCTCTGCCTCTGCAGCCTGTGCAGGTGTCTCCAATAACTTCAGTGATTACAGAGCCCTCTGTTTAAGAGCAATCTCTTGTGCTTGAGTTCAGTAGCTAAACTGTTTCTAAGAGGCAAACATGGTCATGGGAGGCTGTTTAAGGTTTGCTACTGAAGTGAAGTTTTTGGTGTGATGTTCAATTTCTTAAAGTAAAATTTGTTTTAATGTAAATATTTTACAGGGTGTCATGGATCTGCCTGCTGTTTTGCTACGGAAACTGTTTTCCAATCGGTGAGTCAAAATTTCTAAAACCCTTAGTGGAAGAACATCAAGAATTACCAATTTAGTCAAACTTGTATTTGGCAACCTGTGATTAATGTCCGATGTCCAACACACAGGACTTTAAATCTCATTATAATGATTACCTTTAGTTGCTCCTCTGAGTGGTGTTGAAACAGAGTGCCTAATCCATATCAATTATTTACTTACTTCTTACATATGTCCATTTTATGAGAATAAACACAACTTTTTATTCTCCTTGTCCCCAGACTATGACAATAAAAACACGTCCTTGGCTTCTGAATCGTTAACAATTCCCAACCAAGAATTTACAGCTTCATCTCCTGGAAATGAGACAGCTTCTAGAATTGAAGGTCCTGACGAGACTTCTGATTCTAACTCTACCAGTACCTTAGATCTTCTTTCACCGAGGGCTTTTTATGTTGGCCCTCTCTTGCACAAAGGGGAGATGTCATCTGGCTTCACAGGACAGCCACCACTGGTTTCAAGTCCTGGAGGTTCATATCCATCAGCCAATACCTGGTCGGCACCATTTCATGAATCTATGTATACCAGTTCCAACTCTTACCCATACACTTATGGACATGATTCCAGAGGGTATCCTTATGACAGTTATGTTGGCATCCATGCAGAATCTCCTCCTTATGGCTTTAATTATGGCAGTGCTGGGTCTCCTCATTATGCATATGGTCCAGTTGGATATCCTACTTCTGGATATGCTTATGGGATGCGGGGGTCACCTCAACAAGCGTATGATCGCAGGATACATGCATCTCCATATGGGGTGGGTGCTCCACCTGCTTATACATACTTGCCCTGGCAGTCTTCTATACTGGATCCTGAACTTTTTCTCATCGGAAACATTTTAATGAAGTTTCGCAAAATGCCACTTGGTCAAGCCTGGCTGACTAGTGAGGTGCCTATGGACAGAAGGGAGACGCCTATTGTGTATCCTTCATCTCATGCCACACAGTCAAACAAGGCCTATAACAGAGCAAGAGACCTTCTTTCTGACATCCAGTATGTTGTTGAAGAGCCTTTAGAGCCTGACGCTAAAACACTGCAGACTCAACAGGATGTTCCAGAAGCAGACTTTTAGGGGTCTGCCTTTTTTTTGGTAGGCATGCTTGAGTTTTTACTATGACTGGAATACAAATTGACATTTGTTCTAACATTTCTTTCTCTTTTAGGTTAGACTTTCTTAGTCTATTGGGAACCTTTAGGCGAATGTCAAAAGGGCTGAATAAAACCATTAACTTCCAAACTGAGTTGTCTGTTTTAATGCATCACCTAATCTGTGACAAATAAACTTTATGCCAAAAACTCTAAATAGCTTTAGACCTTGTTGTTTTTGCAAATTTTATCTAATAAAACTTGGTGTTAAGGCAGTTTTCTAATGTTCCGTAAACTTTTTCTCAGTAACAAATTTAACAAAACCATGCTGCCTATCCCTTTTTGGATCTGATTCTTGGAAAGTAGTAAAACTAAAGCAGAACACTATCAATGATCTGGAAAGTTGATTAAACTTTTGACACAAGCCACTGAGGTGTAAAAAAGACTTTAAACTCTATTCTGAGATACAGGGACCTAGAGTAGGAACTTCCAAACTGGGGTGGTTGCATGGTTTTCATGTGGATGCTTTTAACGCATTTTAGATGAGCTAATGCTGACCTTTTTAAAGAAAATGTGTGACAACACAATAGCAGTAATATATTTGAATAAAGAGAAGCGTGGCTGAACTTTTCAAGATCTTGCTTGGACATGTGTCCCTTCCTTGAAATGTTCTAACGGTGACTTGAAGTCAGCTTTGTAATTTGGTCTCTGAAAGTTGAAGTCCATCACTGCCCCCAGAGTTTAGATTTAAACAGTTAATTGCTGATGCTGTGACTCTTTATTAAAAATTATTTTTGCAAGGTTTTTATGTGGTCATTTAGGGTGGATGTTTGAACCCCAAAAATAACCGACCAATGAATACTTTATTTAAAAAGATGCTCTCCAGAAACTATATGTAAATAAGAAAAACTTACATTTACAGTTTGTTTTCCTTTTTTTTCCTTACTAAAATGGCAAAATTCAACTGGGCAAATTCTCGTGTTTAATGGCAAGACATGTGAGAAAAGTTGAATCAAAAAAATAAATACTTTATCCCAAATGAAAATTAAATAAGTTAAACATTTAATTGTGAGTGGTTTTGTCTCACCCAAAGAGCTAAAAACAAACACATTGTTTTGCTGGCTATAAAATGCCATCTTACACCAGCCTCTATTATACAAATGAGCTTATGTTCTTACAAGTAGGTGAGTTTTATTTAGTCTAACATGCCATATGTTCATGTGGAGGAGTTCACTGAAAGCCTCACTAATCCTTTCAGCTGTCCTTTGCAGGGCTCAGAGGGATGCTTTTCAGAGCAATTTTTATATATAAAACTGCCATTCTGTGGATTTATTTTCCCTGTTTGTAACAGGAGGAAGCAATTTTTTAAAATGGATTTATTTGCATTTTGTTTCAGCAAACGTCTTTTTGAAAGGGATTTTTCTTTGCTGTACAGCGTCCGTCATCTGAAAATGACAGATACAGCGGGTGGATAAGAACACTGGAATTTTGTTTCTCTTGTCGTTCTGCGGGAAAACCTAAAGTTTACTTTGTATTTTCAGGACTTTAAAAATGGGCTGCTCACCCTCCAAGGGTAACAATTTGGGCAGTTTGGGTGGCATGAGGAAAGGACGAATGTTACCCCCTGTGCCTCAAGAAACCAATGAAGATGGAGAAAATACAATTTTACCTGGATCTGCAAAAGGGGAAACAAAGAGGAACAACGAATCTCCACATGTCCAGGTACCTAGAAAAGAAGCACAAATGACACCACAAAAAAAGAAATATGTCACTGAAGAAGTGAGCACACATGCATTGAACACTAATGAAGTGGAGTCTAGAGCAACCGAAAATGTTACGCTGCCAGTAAAAAAGGAGAAAAATGTTGAGAAGCAGGATTTAGGAGATAAAAAGTCTAACAGAAAACCAAAGAAAGCAACAAAAGCTATTAAAGGTCCAAAAAAGAAAGAAAAGATATTTACAAATGAAAAAGTAGACTTTCCAGAACCTTTAGTAAAGGCTCATCAAGCTGCATACGCCTTTTTGAATCCCAGTATAAACAAATATAATTCTGTGCTTGGACTTATGGAAGAAGCCACCCACACTCAGATTTCTGTGCAGACAATGGTGGCCTTCATGACTTTACGCTATGAGGAAATAATTCACGGGCTTGAGGAGATGGCATTGGAGGGTGAAAGGGTTTTAAAAGAAAATGGAGAACATCTTGCTTGGCCAAGCCAAATTGCAAATCTCTCTTCTTCTTCCCCTAGAAACTCTGGTCCAGTTGGTACCGAATCTCCACCAGATTTGTTGCAGCAGCTGCTTCAGTACACCACTCAGAGAATGAGGAATGTTACCCAGACTGTTTGTGGAATTGGAGACTCTGCTTTGGAGGAGGCAGTTGATTACTTTGCCTCAGTGTCAGAGCTTTTAGAAGAGAAACTAAAAATGAAACGCCTATTGGAGGCTAGATTGTTGCGACTCTTAAGTCGAATTGAAATGGCCTCACTGTGCAAGCCTGCAGCAGAGGATTTAGCTCTGTTCAGTGAGGACAGCGGTATTGGGGCTGAGAATGAATCCCTGAATGATTTTGAAAAACCTCATAGACGAGAGAGTTGTGGGTCCATTGGGACAAACAGAACTCTAGTTAGCCAAACAGAATGCACCTCTACGACAATCTCTGGAGCTTCAAGAGAAAAATGTATGAATCATATAAGTCCAAGTTTTTCTCTCACCTCACTTAACTCACTTGATTCTACATGTACCATAGTACCTAATGACCAAAGAGATTCCCTGTTAGGCTCTATCTCCTTAGATGAGGGTGAAGACAACAATATTGATGAGGAGGAGGGAGATAAAGATGTTGAGAATGGAAAAGTGGAATTCACAATAAAATCTAATTCTTCACCTACAAGTTCTGCAATCCCTCCACTACGCATACCAACAAAACGTATAGAAAATCTTCAAAATGTAGAAATGACTCTCAAAATGAAAAATGCCATAAGTGGTAGGATAGAGTTTGTTCAAAAGCAGAACATTTCGGCAAAAGTAGGAGGTACTCCAAAGGCCCCTAGACAAGATTGGACAGATGAACCTCCAAGGAGGCCTCAAACCGCAGCAGCAGGTCGGAGGACAGAATTAAAAAAGAATCCAGTTGCCAGGGGCCAACGTTCTCGGTCGGCAGAATCCTTGCGGAGTAAAGGGGAAGATCCAACTTTGTTGGAACTAGAAAGGACTCAGAAGACCTTAAACCAGAGGTTACAAAGAATAAGTAAGAGCAAGGCAGGGGGAAACTCAAAGTCAGTTACTTTTAAGCAAATGCAAGGAAGTTTGCCAGCACAGTCTCCAACAATAAATCGAAAACAGCCTCTACATGGTAAGAGCGGTGATTTTCAACCACCTAAAGACAAAATAAGTGTTTCAAAAAACAACAATAAAAAAGAAAAGGCTTGCAGCAATTTAGAAGATAATAAACAGGATGAATTAACAACACCCAAATGTTCTATAAAAGCAACCCCTCCACCCAGCCCTCCTTTGTCACCACAACTGTCCTCTAGCTTTCACAGGGGCAGAAATTCAGTCAAAAAACTGATTGACACATTCAGTCAGGGTATAGAGGTTAGAGAAAGTCCTCAAGTTCTTGGTCCTTTGAAAGGGGTACGGAAATGTGGTGTGCCTGTTTTACCTGGTTTAGGAAATGTAGAAGCTGTTCTTAGTGCAGGAGTGACGAGCTGTAGATCTGAGTCCACAGCATCTGAAAAAAAATATTGTTTAGATCTGGACAGTCTTCCTCCACCTCATCCGGAAGTACTAATGGATACTTCTTTTGAAAGTGCCCAAAGTGGATCGACTGCAGCAGGAGATGGGGCTACAAAAATGGGAAAGTCCCCTGTTCTTAAAAGGGTTGCTGTGTCCCGACTTAGGGCCTCAGTTCAGACTGTCACAGTATTACCAAGCAAAGGAAGCTTACCACAGTCATCGAAGATTGCTGCACAAGACACATCTGCTTCTTCAAAGGTCAGCCAACCTGATGTTCAACCACATTTAGCAATAAAGACAAATTCTTTTAACCAGCAAGACGAAAGGAACATACAACTACAGAAATCTTCAGACTTAATCTCAAAGAAAACATCTACAAGTTCGGTAGCAACCTCCAAAGTCCAAGGGGGACCAGCGGATGTACAGCATGGTCCCGACATTTCAGTGCCTCCACCTACCACCAGCACAACTACTGTGCCTCCTTCGTCAGTTGCCTGTACCCATCCATTTGCCACTCCACCTGTCTCCAAAGGCCGGATGTTACCATTTACTCCCTCTACCCCAAGCAGCATGCATAGGAGACTTCCTAGCCCCCTTGGTTTAAATAAGGAATCTCCAACTCTGTCAACAGAGAGCCACACTTTTACCAGGATATCTTCCACACCACCAGCTCTTCAACGGAGACTTCCTAGCCCACCTGTAACAAAGCAGAACTCCAGCACTTCATACCCTTTCAAAGGACCATCTCCACCACCCTCACCAAAGGTACAGAAGTGGTCAAGGGAGAACAGCACTGAAGAATCATCAAGTGCACGGTTCAGTAATACTCGTTCGGTCTTCTGCCCAGTTTCTCCATCAATGTTTGAGGCCCAGCCTTGTTCAGATCCCCGACCAACTCAAGCATGGACATCAAACATCTCTGTTCTTTCCAGTTGCTGGGGGAATCGAGGGAGGTTCCCTGTGTCTGTACAAGGACCACGACCCTTTGTACGACGTAGCCAATCAGACAGAAGGCCAAGTCTAAGTATGACTTCCCGATTCCAAAGGATCTCTGTGGCTCAAACTTGCGGTAGTGAACCATCAATTTCTTCAAAGGGGTAAGATTTATTATGTTCTAATGCTTCGATAAATGATTAATGGTGTCTTAAAGTCTGTTAAAATGCTGCATTTTGGAAAAATGGAAAAAATGGAAATTTTGAGTGCAAACGCAAAAGCCTACTAGCACAATAACAGTATTTGAAAGTAAACGTTGTGTATTATGTAATAAAAAGGCTGAAAAAACACACCAAACCGCAGACCAAGAAAATACAAACTGCAGTTTTCAAAATATGATTTTATGTATTAAAAGCTAACCACTGTACCATAGACGTGACTTCCAGGATGAGTTGTTATTGTACCCCTAGAGTAATTTTAGTCTGCTGGCCAGAGTTTTTCTTTTGCATGTTTCTTCTATTTGTGAATAATCCCTATCACTGCAGTTTTCTGAAATCCTAAAGTCATAGAATGTAAACTGTTGTTTCTGTGTTTAACTGTTTTTGATGATATATTGCTTTCCAAGATCTTTTACACTAATTCATGTTGTCAGACAGCTTCTTTTTAAGTGATTTGTGGATTCTGCAGGTGAGGCAGTAATCAGGCTAGGATGTGGCAAGTGAAATGGGACCCAAGGGAAAAAAAAGTTAATTAACTTTAGTCATAGTTTAAGGAAGCATGTTTTACATGGTATGTTTGGACAATTTCCTTCACTTTTAAAAAATTCAATCAACAGATGAAAATCGAACGTTGAATTAACTCTGGTTATCTTTGATATTTAAACACTCAACACTGATAAAACAAACCAAAAAAAGAAGCAAAAACTGTAAAAATATGTAAGGTTAACTGCCTAGATTCCAAAAGAGATGGGACACTAAACAAATTTTGAATAAAAACTGAATGCAATGATGTGGAACGGCAAACATAAATATTTATACTCGTAATAGAATATACATGACAGATCAAAAGTTTAATCTGAGTAAATGTAACAATTTAAAGGAAAAATATGTTGATTCAAAATTATACAGTGTCAACAAATCTCCAAAAAGTTGGGACAAGTAGCAATAAATGGCTGGAGAAAGGAAATTGGGCATATAACAATCAGCTGGAAGACCAATTAATACTAATTAGGTCAATTGACAACATGATTGGGTATAAAAAGAGCTTCTCAGAGTGTCAGTGTTTCTCTGAAGCCAAGATGGTAAGAGGATCACCAATTCCACCATTGTTGCACAGAAACATGGTGCAGCAAAACCAGAGTGGTGTTACCCAGGGTAAAATAGCAAAGACTTTTAAGTTATCATCATCAACCGTGCATAACATCATCAACATATTCAGAGAATCTGGAACAATTGCTGTGCGTAAGGGTCAAGGATGAAAACTCTACTGGATGATCGTGATCTCCGGGCCCTTAAACGTCACTGCACCTCAAACAGGAATGCCACTGTCAAGGAATTAACAGAATGAGCTCAGGAATACTTCCAGAAAGCATTGTTAGTGAACACAATCCACCATGCAATCCGCCGTTGCCAGCTGAAACTCTACAGTACAAAGAGGAAGCCATTTCTAAGCAAGGTCCACAAGCTCAGATGTTTGCACTGGGCCAGGTGTCTGCAGCAATCACGACATCATGGCTACGTAGGAGAAGGATCCGGGTACTGAAATGGCCAGACTGCAGTCCAGATCTTTCACCTATAGAGAACATTTGGAACATCATAAAGAGGAAGGTGCATCATTGCATTCAGTTTGTATTCACAATTTGTTTAGTGTCCCAACTGTTTTGGAATCCGGTTTGTAAACCAAGTGTAAATAAAATTTTGTAGACTGATTCATTGATAAGCTTTTATAACCTACTGTTTTGTGAGTTTGGATAAGTGATGTCTTATTTCTCTGTAGTTGTAGTTCCTGTGCATGTGTTTAATTTAAAGCCCCTTTTGAGTTTCCACCTGGGGCACTATTCTTAGTACTAAAGCTAATTTTCTTTTACTTTTACCAGGCTAGATGACGATCCAGCAAAATACCGTGAATTATGGGGCGTCCAATCAGACCTCAGAACAACACCACGCTCTGCATCACACCCAGATTTGTGTGTTGTCGGACAGGCCTTACACAGGAGCTAAATATGACCAACGCCAAGGCTGTGGAATTACAGATTAGCAGGCTTTACTGTGGATTAAACTTGTTTGTTTTTTTCTCTTGAAAGCGAAGAGGAGCATATTCAATCCACTGTGCCATGCAACACACCTCTAGAAAGTCTGTAGTCAGATGTTTAAAAAAAAAAAATCAAGTTAACTGGCATTGTTGCGATTCAGCTGACATATTTTTGCTGTTATTGCTTAGAAAACAAAACACTTCTTTCCTATTGAGATAAAAATATGACAAAAAACAAAACATGAGTTGATCAAACTTAATTTTAGTTTTTTTGTATGTAACACATTCTAAAATATATATATATATATATAAAAAATAAATAAAAAATAATGGCACTTTAGTGACACCAATACTTGAAAACTAGAAAGACATTTTTATATCACATAACAAAGTAAACAGCATTTTACATTTTGTTCCTGGGACCTTTTTTGTCCTTGCTGTCATTTGCTACAAAGTGTTTTTTTCATGTTTTTTTGTTTTTATTTTTAATATTTTTTTAATAACAATAAAAAACAAACAAACATTAGAGTTATTATCTGCTTCATTGCTTTCACCAGTTGCCTAATCCAATCAAGCTGCTACTGCCTTGCTGCTGTCCAGCAGCAGCTCAGTACCCAGCAGCTTGTTGACTTTTAGTTTAAAGTGAAATACATAGAGATAAATGCATCATAATCCCTGTACGTTTTAGTGTAGGACCATTTTTACAATAAAGCCCTACCTTTCAAACAGTGGGAATTTTCAGCTTTTAAATGTTACTTTTCTGGATTAATTATCATAGTTATATCATGACAATTTAAATGTAGATGGAAGTTCATTTGAGGGCTTTTGAAGATAACAGCTTTGTTATGGAAAAATCAAATCCAAAAGTAAAACTGCAATCTTTCCTTGATGATACCCTCAGTCTTTCTAAAGTGGCACAAAAATAGATGTGTAATTTAATTTCTGTTAAGTGCAAAATTTGACTGTTTTCCCTGAGGGGAACAGAGGATACCTACTGTAGAAGCCTTACAATTGGAGAATTGCAGTTCTGTTCCCTCGTGGGTATCATATTGATCATGTTCTCTACTACTTGAAATTGAAACAGATTTCACCTTAAACTAAGCAATCAAAGGATAACTTTTATTGTGCTTCCCACTGAAAAATAAACCCAAGGGCAGTGTATGTTGAGAAAATCTCATGGGGTTGAAAAAAGTAAATTGCATTCATGGCATGCTATCCAAAGCATTATCATACTAAGAAAATTGCAAAATAGGTTCATACTGATGTTTCTTAGTTTGACACAATTGAGTCGGTTTCTAGTACCTATAATATGTATATAAATACATATACCTAAATATGTAGTGTAATAGGTATGCTTTTTCTGTTCTAAAACCATCTAAGAGATAGAATTACAGCTTGCATATACTCTTTACACCGCTAAAAAATTACACTTTTCTACTCTATTGTGGTAACGATCATTAGGCTAATGCCTACTTAAGGATTTACAGGTACATGGATCACATCAGAGAGTCAAATGTTTAACTTTATCACTTTATCAGTAGTTATAAAAAAAAAATAAAAAATAAAAATAAAAATTTATATATATATGTATATATATATATATATATATATATATATATATATAATGTTTAATCGTGTAAGTAAAATATAAATATTCATTGGAGAACTTCAGCACAGTGCTTTTTAAGCTATGTAAAGCCAGTGTGCAAACAGTCAGCAGTGAGTCCCTAAAGACGGCAACTATTATTGTAAAAGTGAGATGAGAGAACCCTTTATAAAAGCTTTTCCAATCTTGCAGAGCTAGCCTCATACTCTGTTCATCACAAAATCCAAGACTAAAGCAAATTCAATAAACCCAAAGACTCCCCCGCTTTATCCGATTTACCCGGACTCCTTGGCTGGCTCAGAACTGCTGAATATTGTGGTTTAGTGAGGAAGAGAGAGAAGAAAAAAAAACCTGACCTGCCAGGTGCCACAAATGCCTTTTATCACACCTTTTTTTGTGTTCCCTCTGTTGGTGTGGACATTGCTGCTTCCAGATTTTACTATCTGATAGCTATTCATGTCAAATGGCTTTAACCAAAAGCTCCGGCTGGACAAGACTGACATCGATGCAGTTTAGAAAACAACTAAAGCACAGATGGATGAATGAACCACAGTAGTTTTGGAAATTTGTCAGGCTGCCAGGCAAGCCTTAGAGAAAGGCAGGGTCCAATTATATAGCACAGCTTGTTGGGGTGTTGAACTAATTGTTTCCATTTTAACATCTGAATTTTTACAAAGGGTGAAACCTATTTATTTGTGCTACAGTCTGGTTCCTAGGCATCCAACAATGAACAAAGCACCATCTGGTGAATAAGTAAAAATCTGCAAATAAATCATTTCTAAACATTGCAGTGATCCTTTTGTCACGAATATAAGAAAACAAAGATCTTACGTAGTTATTTCAAAGGCTTTAGAGTTTAAAAGCCAGACATCTGAAATGCTTGACAGAGGATTTCTGGATATTTTCAGTCAATAAATTGTTATTATTATTTTCTTTTAAACCTTTTTAAAGCTTATGCACATAACAGAGGTATAGAGATGGCAAAGGTCTGTGAAATGGTTCTGTATTAAAGCCTAACAAGGATTACCTTACAAAAAAGAGGGTGGATGTATGACTGGATGTATGACTGGATGGATGGCATAAGGATGGTGCATTATAATCCCTCTCTTTTCTGACATGGGGCTGTGGGGATAACAGGTCCAGGAACGAAACCCAAACACTGTTAAATAGTTATGATTATGTTATGATTGGACTAAAATGATTTTCCTTGTAAAGTGCCTTGACATTAAATGTGTTATGAATTGGTGATTTTTAAATAAACTGAATTGAAATAAACATTATTATCCCTACTAATGCCCAGAAGTCCAGAATATTATTTACAGAATCTCTAGCTGTATGTTTTGAATCTGCATCCAGGGTGGCATTGAAACATGTTTGCCACTGTTGCCTACTATTCAAATATCTTTTTAAATAAGTGGATAGTTGTTCTGCATGTACAATTAAGAGCCCCATCATAAATCTCGAGAATTTTGAGCTTTCTTTCAACTTATAACTCCCCTCTACAGTCACCTCATGCTTTTTTAAAGATGGGAAACAGCTTGAAATATTTAAAGCACACTTAAATTATTTATCTATTTTTAATCTATATAAAATGTTGTAACTGGGTAGTTTATAATTTTCACTGGAATAATCTCATTGAATGACATTGGAGTAATGTAGGATAATACCCCCTAAGAAAATATTTTGTTGTGACTTGGTATAACCAAATCAAAGATTATTTAACGATTTTAAAAAGGCATTATTTTTCTGAAAAAATCGTAGATTGCTGTATACAGAAAATTCAGATATACAAATTATTATATTATGTTTTCTTCCTGAGGCACCTCACTCCACAAGTTTCAGTACCAAATAATTATTTGTTTTGTCTGGTGACAAGAGAGCTTAAGGTTTTGTAATTGGATTTGTGTAAACATTGAAAACCATCAGGTTTAGGTTGTTTTCATCAAAGTAATCTAACTTTGTTTCGCTTGCCCTATGGCCTTGACAATCTTAAAATAAATTCTCATTTATATAAAAGTCAGGTTGCTCACATCATATCTCCTATCTTTATTACTTATTTAAAGGGGCTACAATCGCATTTCCAAAAATATTGCTGAACACTTTTACATAAGAATCCTTGTTACATGGATTTGTTGGTACAGACAGGTTGTCTAACAGAATCCTGCTATATTAGTTAGCCGGCATCCCATTTCACACATCATTTGCATATAGATAGCACATCAGAGATGTGCAATGACATGACAGTCTGAATTTTCAGATTGCTTGAGTGTCGAAGTGATGATTGGATGAAATCTGATGATTAACGGCAACAGTTTCAATCAGCTGGCTTGAGAGATAACGACCATCCATGAAAATAAAAAAGGAAGAACTTCAAAGGAAAAGGACAAGGAGGTCATTGTCGATGGTATTCAGAAGAGAGTGAATGAAGAGGCAACATATGATAAATGTATCTTTATGCTAATCATGCAGACAATGCAATTAGGGTGTGAGTATTAACATGTGTTTTTCAAGCTGCATAAAGACTATAATCCCTGCATAGTGTTGGTGTCTACTGCATCCTAATAATGACATCAGCATTCAAGGCCTGTTAACCACAGGATGAAAAGTAGTGGCAAACCCAGCGTTAAATTAATTCCATGATTTTAATGTAAACACAGATCGTTCCTTTTATCTTTAGATGTCTGCAGTTGTTCTCAAGTATTGTATCTTAAGTGTGATTGTGGAGAACAATAATGTTTGATTCTTCATCTCTGCCGTTGAGAAGTTGTTTGGCAGGAAGAAAATAGGTGCAACTATTCTGTTTTACACTGGGTGGCAGTGCTAGCAAAGCTATTTTCATCTTCAGTCATTACACGTTTTATAGGTTTGTGATTGTCTCCTGGTGTCCGTATTCAGTATATTCTCATTGTTCTTCTTTCAGAAGAAATTATCAGACCAAAATTATATAAAAATGAACGTGATCCAGGGGTAATCCAAAATGTCCAGGCCTTTGTAATACTTTCACTCAATCCTGTTTGGGAGGACATAGTACTGCTGAGAGACATTTCTTAGACCTACAGTATTATTATATCCTTCATTCGAAAGTGGGGATTCAGTTCTAAATTGCAGCCAGGGCAGAAACGCAGTTGAGGGTAACTCTGCATTTAATCTGACACAGTGTTGAAGGAGCCTTTGTGAAAGGTCAGGTAAATAGCCGCAACACTGTTCATCCCAGCAAATGTCACAATGTCTCAGGGGTTGATGTGACTGATGGGGGACCTTATTTGGTGGCATAGCACAAGCAGTGAAAGACTGCTCCACAGCATGGCCAGTCAAGAGTGGGGTGTGGGTGGGAGTTAGAGAGAGAGACCAGCCTAAATTTCACAGCAGCCTCTTGTTAAGGAAATAGGAATCAGACTACATCGACTGCAATTCCCTGCAGCTGGTTGCCTATGGAGAGGTTTTTTCCTCTGACAGAGGTGGACTTAAATTTGAGGACTTCACACATTACACTGCAACAGCTATGTGCACTGAAGTTAACACTTGAATGTACAAGAAGTCTCTTGCTTGAGCTAATTAACTGTTGGAAGTATGCCTCAAAGAAAAAGATGTACTCATGTTTGGCAGAAGGACAAGAATTTACAGGAAATATATTGCGTACTATAATATTAATAATTGCATACTATAATATTACTATTATTATTGTTTTATTTTAATTTTAATTTTATTTCTTTTAAATTTAAAGCTGATTTTATTGTTTCATTTTCTGATCTTTTTTCCTATGTAAAACACTTTGAATTGTCTTGTACTAGAAAATGTGCTATACAAATAAACTTGCCTTGCCTTGCCTTACCAAGTTGCCTGACAGACATGTCGGTAACATTTCCACATTTTTTGGCATGATATTGGAATGCTACTTTATTGTGCGGACAGTCAGTATTGTACTGTTCCAATACAGCAGCTGATGTATTACCTTACCTCCATCAGAATGTGAACATGTGCCTGAGTGTTTGAATGACTGATTGAAGTGTGATGTGCTCAGGCTTCCCCCAGACTTTATAAAGCACTATACGGTCTGTTTTTTCACTTGTAATACTTTAACTAGAGTTATAGCCATTTGAAGTCCACACATCTATTTTTGTGCCTGATGCACAGAATGAACATGCAAACTCCTTGCAGCAAGACCCGATATACTGCTAATATATATATTCCTTAAATTAATGTATCTGCCTTTCAGCTAATTTTACATTTGTGATATTTTAACATTTTTGTCACAGTGTAAGATAAACATCTGAAGGTAAGTTGGATCAGAGCTCTTAAGTGCTGGCAAAATAAAAAAAAACAGTATTGTAACTCTCTCTTTCTATGGCTCTGGGACTGACTACAAGTAAGTACAGGTACAAGTAAAATTAGACTACAAGTATGGATGGATGAAATGGAAGTAGGCTGTTGGGTATTTAGAGGTAAGATTGAGTCATGGTTCTGAAGAAAGGCAGGACTACAACAAATTTATAATTGAAACTAAAAATATTTGCTTTGAATTCCTGGTCCCTTTTAAAAAAACAAAAACAAAGATTAAGGCAATTAGTTTCATTTCTTAAAATGTCAATGGTTAGAAGTTTTATTGCTGAAATAAAATAAGATGATATTGCTGTTTTATTAACATCAATCTGAGGTATTAAAATAATGCGGTATTTGGTTAGAAAACAATTATCCGACTTCCATATCATTCTATCAGAGATATTCCTCACACACACCGTTTTGTTTTATGTATCTGAATATTCATTTAGTCTCTGATGCCCCCCAATTTGCCCTCTCCACATCACAATCAAGTCTCCTGACTAGACAGAAACTTTTAATTAAAATTGACTTCCTGCACTGTACCTTGTAGCTTCGACACTTTCACATAGCACCTTAACCACTCTCTGTGGAATTGTTATTCCATCTCCCTTTATTTTTCCATCCATCATTTTGGCAACATTGCCATTTCCCACTGGGCATGGTACATGCTCGGAATAATGGCCATGACTTGGATCTATATCTGCATGTGGAAAAACAAAGGAAAAAGCCCCCTTTAGAAGAAAGGAGGGGAAGAAAAAAAGCATCATGAAAGTAAACATCAAGATGAGCATGTGAAAATATGAGGCTTGTCTATGATGCGCTTGTTTGCAAGCTAAACCCTTTTCCGCGTGGACCTGTGTTTGGCATTTATGGAATTGCACATCAAAATTACTAAGTGAAAGACAAATGAAAAACAAATATATCCATTTTAGGTTCAGCCATAATAATGAATAACACAGAACGTTATTAGAAAATATTGATCATGATGAAATTCTTTATTTGCATTAATAGATTGTTGACATAATATTTATATTTAAACAAATCAGTTTTCAAGAACACATTTATTTTGCTGTGAAAAAAAATGTCTGGAAGCTGTTTAATATGCAAATACACGCTTCTGGCAATCAACTTATAATTACCCAGGTTAATAAAATCTCCCATCATGCTATCTTTAGAAACCCCCAGCAAATTAGTATGTGCATCTACAGTAAACTACCTATTCAGCACCCTGGACAAAGCTCTTTAAAGTCCTCTTTTCAACATTTGGGGGCCTCAGCCTATTAAATGAGCAAAAATTAAAATCCAGCTCATCTCCGTTCCTCTTGTTCTATAATGATCACAATCCTCTGTAACACCTCTTTCTTCATCCCTAAAATCCTGGGAAACTTAGAGTTTACTGATTTAAATAGAGTGATATCTGTTTGGACGCCCATCAGGTGCTTATCTATTCATCCAACCAATTAAGGAAAATCAGACGAGTTTTTTGTTAGATACAGTTTGTGTGTTAAAAGCCTTGCATGTTTAATAAATTCCCTGCTTCTAAGCTTTAGCCATTTTCAGATTATCTGAATTTTCTCTAGTGATGAAGGACAAAGCCAAGGCTACATGTATTATTTATAAAGCTGGAAATAGTTAGCGAGCTCAATTTAATCATGTTTATTATGAATTCATCATAGTGCATCGTGCATGGAAGTTGAGAAGATAAGTTAATAAGATAAGTTAGTGATGCTAGGATGATTCAAAGCTTCATCTACCCTGGTGAGGGTACCGTACTGGTTTCTAATGGTGAAAAGGAGGTTAAGATGATATATATAAATTTCAGTTTAGTGGCCAACCCAGATTTTTAAAACAAATCTTAAACAAATTCATATTTGGGACAACAATGTGAAGTTTACCTGCATCTGTGGTATTTTCGGCCTTAAAGCTCTGTGTTGAAAGACTAAACATTAAAGTGTACATAACCCTAAGAGTCATCTGCTGTCGTCTAAATCTGGTACAAAGGTCATAGTTTATGAAATTTTTTTGCACCCTAAAGGTGACTCTGATGTGATGATATGAAGACTTATTGCGGTATTTATTGCAGAATTTTGTCTCAGACAGATGTGAGATGATTTGAAAGTTTTGTTAAACAGCAGTGCGATCAGAGCTGGAGAACAGAGCGTCTGGACAGAAAAGGGCAAGTAGTTTTAGAATAAATGATGTTTGCAACCTGTTGCAAACCTGTCACCTAGCTACATTTTAAAGCACAGTTCTATTTTTAAGTATCATTCAGAGTTGTCTTGCATCGCTTGGAGGAAGAGCCAAAAGACTTAAAGTTGTTGAGTAATCAGATGCAACTGCATCTTCCCACTGCACATCAGAGACTATGTTGTAACAAATTAATAGGGGAGTATCTACCTAGACAACAACGGTCCTTTAGACTAAACCTTAATTAAGGTTCAAACTAAGACACTCACATTTTTTAAGCTAAAAAGTCTAACTGTAATTAGGTGCAGTCCAGAAAACTCCAAATAAGTCCAGTTAGGGCTCTAGCCAAGGTAACATAAATACTTTGTGTAATTACATTTTTATTTTGCTGTGACTTGCCTCCACCTCACATAAGTAAGGACTTTTCAGTAAAAAATAAATAATCTCATTATTCTGATCAAAGACATTAATAACAAAGACAATGACACATCAGTGTATCTCAGGCAGCACCATTTTTGGTTTTTTGCCCCATTCCAAAACAAAAAATCAATATACAAACAAAGTTCACCCGGAGCAGTTGTAAACATGCTGCCTATTAAAAATAATGATGCATCCCCAGTTTGTTACTTTTTAAAATAGGCATGAACTTAAGAGCCTGTTTAGAGTTATGTTTCATTGCAATATCTGCAGAACAATCATTCAAATCTTGCGGCTAAAGCTAGTTATACAATTTGACTCATTAGGATTTCACCAACAGGCGCGCTTGAAGCCTTTCAGTGTGACTTTGCAGATCATTAAAAGGTAGCATTGAGGTTTTATTTCTTAGTTTTTTTTTATAATGGAAAAAATCTGCATATTCCAACACTGATCTGATAATTTATCCTACTGCATGTCTGTTAAGCAATGCAACGATCCCAGAAAATGGGAAACACAGTGGTTGTTTAAAAGTTGTGTATGTTTAGCTATGTCTGGATATTGAAAAATAACTAAATAATTAGGAACTATCGAGGAATGTATTAATATAAAACAGATTGATGTGTCTTTCTCACTAGCTTTTCATCAGGAATAAAATAAATATGACATTAACCTTCCCCTGGGAAGTTCTTTGTGCTGTATAAATGTTGTGTTGGAAGCTCTTTTTTTCTTTGTGGGCTGAAGCTCTTAGGATTTGTTAAATAACTTGACACACAATGATGTGCGGTTAGTTATTTTTTTAAACTGCATGCCTCAAAAATGAAAGTGTTCGACATTTACTTTCTGTGATATATGTACTTTATAGAGCAGCCAGAAAATAAAATTTTGTTACACTTGCTTTGATATAGTTTGCAACCTCAAATGACACAGAACAGTTAGGTTTTGTATTCTGCAATATTTCATTATTTAAACATAAGAACATTTTGCCCTTAAAATGTTTCCCAAAGATTATGAGCTCTTTGAGTTTTTCCATCAATTTTGTTTAATCAACTTCATATTGTGACGAGCAGAGATGTAGAAAACAATGAAACAATGTGACACACAGAGAATATGGAGGGATAATTTTAGGTCAAACTGCTAAGCATTTGTGGCCTAACCAAAGCCTTCTGTTGAGAAGGTAAACACCGACTTAGGATTAGTGTAAATCAGACCAATGATTTAGCACTCTGAGTGATGAGTCAATGAGAGCCTCTCTTTTGCAACTTATAGACCACCACTCTAACAATCCTAAATCAAACAAATGAATTAACTCTTTAGTATGTCTGCATGTTCTGCAGTGGCTTGGCAATGAGCCATTAATTTGAGTCAGGTGTGTTCAAACAGGTAAAAATCTTAACAATGCACTTGCAAAAAAAGGATTGTATTACCTTCCAAAGAGAAAGTGTTTTTATTTATTTATATATATTTGTTTTGGAAGCCTTTTTTGTTGATTTACATCTTGCCAAGCAGCATGCACTTGCCATGGTACCTGTATTTCATACAACAATCTATGCATTATAGTATGGCATTTACAGCTGAAATTGTTAAAAGAGCTAATTTAAAAACTAAGATACAAAGACAGATTAATATATACCAACTTTAGTTCTGAAGATGATTACGAGAAACGTCCTGTTTAGTGTTTGACTTCGACATGGACAGCCCCCCCTAATGGCTTGGGCAGCGTCAGATTTGAGTCAAATTGTTTTTTTCATAGGAGAAAATGAAAATCTTACGTTTTTATTCTGCCTTGATCGCCACCATATTTATTATTAGGTCTGACAGACTGCGTAGGAATACTTCAAAATCTGTCTTGGATTCTGTTGCTTGTATTGGTTCAAGCTTCATAGCCATAACTTTTTTAAATTAGTAAATTGATGCTTTAAACTACAATGTGTTTATGATCAAAGTGAAGCTTTTAAAGGAGGCTGAGCCTTCAGGTTGTAACACCTCTTATTTATCGAAATGTAACGTCTTGCAAAGCAGTACCTCAGCAAGCTGATTAAAATATCAAAGGGGCTTTATGGCTGTCCTGGCACGACTCTTGTCACACGTTCCTCCCTGACTGTGGGAAGAGCGGAGAGTTTGGTATGAGATGTCAGATAATCCCAGAGCAGAGATGGACTGCATTAGTTGCACATAACATGCTTCATCCCTTGGTTTGGCACCAGGCAGCAATGGCTGAGCGAGAAGCTCTGGCAAGCTGTGGTGGCTGTTGCTGCCAAAATGTCTCCCTATGTGACATTACCAAGTGAGACAGACAACATCTGCCAAACACAGCGACAGTTTGCTCAGGAACTGGAAATTTAACGACCCCAGACAACAAAATAAATAAATCATCTGAAGCTACATTAAATGTTACTAATAATTTAGTTTTCTGTTTTTAAAATGATTGTACGTGTTGTCCCCAAAAGTGTCATATTTTACATTGGTTGTGTTGGTTTTAGAAATTGAACTGATGCATAGGTAAAGAAATCTCAAAAGATTAACAAAGCTGGTAAGGTTCTGAAATACTTGTGTTTTAAAGAAAATGTAAAACCTTAATAAAGCCTACCCAATATATATTAAATGTAAAGAATGTAATAAAATTTTTTTGAAATGTTATTGAAACAATTTTTAAATTTTGTTTTTTATGAAGCACAGTTGAAATATGCAGGCAATAACTCATTAACTATGATATTGTAGATAAACTGAAGGCTTTAGGTTATAATATTGAGGACATAAATCAAACGATTGAAAGTTTTTATAAAACATTAGGTATTGGGTATTTTTTCCTTATATATTGACTATTCTTTGATGATAGCATGTGGACATAATGTAAAATGCATTTTGCAAACAACAGTTTGAGACCAATACAAGATATATGCAGCATCACTCACTAATGTCTCTGAGTTAGTTGAATTATGGGTTCATCTATTCAGCCATAAAAAGGACTGTATATATCTTGGTAGATTTATGCAATCAAACTGAATATGCCAGACTGTTTTATGAAATGTTTCCAGGCTGTATTTTCCACAGGGATTTTGCAGAAGCATTCTGTCATTAGGACTAGAAACTATGGTCACTCTTATAATAAATAAAGTGCATGATGAGGATGCAGATACTGAGCTCAAACCACTTTTTGCCCCTCTGCGCTGCCACAGCTGTCAGAGCTGTCATCCAAAGCACCTGCCCACACTGCATGGCCAGCAACAGACTAATGAACAGCAAGGAGGACAGGAGCACAAAAATTCTCCTTAGCAGATTGACAAGTGGTGGCAATTGTGCGGCAGCATTATAAAAGTCCAGGAGCTCCTGTCACTGTGACAGAGATCCAAGGGAGAAATGTTTGGGTTTAAATAAAAGCTAAATATAACCATAGGAAAGATCCACCGTACTGACCTCCATAAGCAAAAAACATTCTCACATGCTTCAAAGATTGTTTTCAGAAAATTTCCAACAAAGAGTTTCAGTTTATTTTATTCTAAAAATTTAACAATATATATTAATAAACATTAGTGTGTAAATTAAAGACTAACGGCAGAAACAACAATAAGAACAAGCTGAAGTAATATTACTTAAAAAAATAAAACATAAAATACTAATAATTTAATGTAGTTTTTATATCTGCTTCATGACAGCAGAGACTGTTTGCAGTTGACATTATCTGTGAAATATTATTAAAATCCTTATAGGTGTATTTTTTTATGTTTTGTCAAGATTCTAGCACTAAAAGAAGATTTTTAGGTTTCAAAAACAAATCCTGCAGGGTAGCTGTCAGCCAAAATGACAGCAAGAAGTACATCATCATGGGATTCCCAGTTCTACCAGTTTTTTCTACTGTGGCCTCACCTCCAGTGCAACCTATGCAGTTGTTATTCAGTCGACACAAGCAGGAAGAAATAACAAAAAGCTGAATGTGCTGCCAAGCTACTTGTCTGTCACATAGCTGTCAAGGAATGTTTGGTATTTACAAGTAGTGAGCACACATCAACTTTGAAAGCACCTTGTCTGAAACTCTGAAGCTGTTTTTGACCTTCTGTAACAATAACGTAAATATTTTATAACCTCCAACCTGGTCAGCCACATTCAGTTCATATATCAGCCATAATTGTAATTTCTGACTGAGAAATCCGACACATATATTTGCAATTCGTTCTGTTTGAGTAGGGTCATATTAAAGAAAAACAGAGCTTGAAACATTGTAATTTGTCCTTGATTGTTTGTCTAAAGCTGTATGTAAACCTCTGTGTATCCTCTGTGTTAATTTTTTGTGAGTTTACCTGTCATATCAAAGATAATCCTGGGTTATTCTTTAATTCTAGTATTAGTCTTGTAATTCCTTTGCGTTTTAGTTTAGTAATGGATGTTGATTAATCTCCTATCCTTGTTACCCTGCTCAGTATGCTCCTCTCTTAGCTGGTTCATCTTAGACTCATCTGGTTCTTAGACCATTGATCACATCACTGTATATATGCTCCCTGGTGTTCATTTGTGGTTTCTGCTGTAATGATTCTCCATGCTCCATGTTCTGCCCACTTATACTCCTGTACGTTTCTCCTCATTTATTATTTTCAAAACATCTTGTGCCTGATTGGGTCCTTCTACGAACCGCACAGCATGACTCATGGGATTTGTGCTTGCTCTGCTACTTGGGTATTCCATCATTTCCGGGTCCTATCTGCAGAGGGAATTGAGAGCACCTTAGCATTTTGTAAATGTGAACTTTTTGGTCTCCCATACCCTCAGGAAACCTGTAGGAGGTGTTTGCTCTGAAAATGCCTCAAGCAAGTCTTGTGTCAGTGAAACAGCAGATATTCTGCTTGTCTTGCTTTCACAACATTTCATCTGATCTAAGACAGTTAAACTACTCAGCCTCATAAACAAACTGGACTGAATACCGCATTTTAGCTTAAGCATGCAACATATACAGAGCATTCTTTAAAACCGAAACCAAAATAAACGTATAAAAGCTTGGTGCTGGTGCTGTGACTCAATATTTGATGGATCCACTTAAATGTAATTTATTTCGTATCACAAAACAAATTCTTTCCATCCTCCCTCGCTGTATGTGGTGGTATGACTGCTGAACAGTGAAAATAACAAAGAAAGTATTACAGAAGAAAAATCAATTTACTTTTTTTGACATAGGAATATTTGTTTTCCTGCAGGAGAAGCAGCAGGAAATTAGAGAAACAAAAGGCAATTTATTGTTCTGCACAGCCTGATAAGAAAAAATGCCAAATTCCCATAATACCTTATTGTTTTCTGCAAAACTGCTGAGATAAGGAAGTGTAACATAAGTTGAAAAGTCCTTTTCAGTGTAACCTTTGTCAAGTACCGGACCTGCAAACCAACACTGTTTTAAAGCATGCATTCAGTTTTTTTGAATGATTTATTACACCAAGACTTTCAACAAGACTAGTGCTTTTGGTTATTTTTAAATTTCTATGGATTCAAATGGACTGAACTTATATAGCTCTTTTCTGGTCATTCTGACCACCTATACAGCACTTTACACTAGTGCCACATTCACCTATTCACACTCCCAAAGAAGCACATATTTCAACACCAGTACATAGATCAGTTGACAATTTGGGATTAAGTATTTTGCCAAGGGAAACATCAACATGTGACAGAAGGAATCTATTCTACAAACTGTTGATCCCGCTGAGCCACAGTTTCAGCAGTTGGGATGTTCCGGATTCTTTCCCAACTATTAGGATATCTAAAACAGAAAGGGTTTTTGGGACAGATGTTTGATCTTTTAAAGCCTGGGTCATCTTTTTTTGAAAGTCTTGCTTTTAAAAAGCGACCACTTGACTTGTTTCGAAGATGTAAATGAATCTGGCTGTATTTCTGCTTTCATTTAAATCTTCGACCTAAAACTCGTGCGCCCAATCCTTGTTTCTAAAAGTTCTTGCAGCTGTATAATTATTGCACTCAAGACAGACATTTATTAAAAACTAATATAGCACTCATACTCCCAATGAGTGGATGCAAACGCTGCTGCTTACTGCGGCTGTAAAACACCACTTACAACCACTCACTCCAGTCAGCTTGAATGCCTTTAACTCCTTGAACCTCTAGTTCTTCTTCTGTAAACCATCTTCTTCTTTCACTACTTACTACCACTTACTCCAGTCAGTTTGAATGGCTTTGACACTGTGAACCTCTTGTACTGCTAATAAATATATTTTTTCGTTTCCAAGTACCAACCCCTTCAGGTTTTATAAATCATCTCTTTGATAAATGCAGGGACACTAATATCTGCTGTTAATGTGAGAGTGAGTGTTACTCTGTAACCCAAATTAATAGGGATACTTTTTATATAAAAATAAAAATCCTTTTAATAAATTTCAAGTGTACATATGGTGACTTAATAAGACCTAAAACTAAACCCAATCAGGATTTGGGATTTGTAAACTGTAATAATTATCAGACAAATTGGGATTAACACCAGTGCAGTTTCAGATGATTATTAAAGGTAGTGGGACGAGTAATAGGTCACAGTAATTTACCACATATCCACTCTTCTTCTTTCTATGAGTCACACTAAGCCTCCAGTTCTATTCCAATTAATCAAATGAAACTTTCAGGAGACAATTTAATGCTCAACACTTCATTTCTCTGTAGGTTCCTCTGACGTAAGAGGATGCCAGTGTACATTACTTCTCTTGAAGGTGTCAGAAAGGTAAAAAATAATTTAAAAAAGGCAACAAGTGTATTTAAATGTTGTGTCTGCTCCTGCATTTTTAAGTCCTTATTTAAACAATATTTACCACAAACACTTAAAAACCGTAGATGCATATACAACTAGACCAGATATTTGCTCACTCAATATTGAAATACATCCTTTTTGGCATTACTCTCCAACCCTAATTAATATAGAACAATTCATGTTTCAGTTTACCAAAACAAATACATGCCAGCATATTGAATCAGTTATTGTAATATATTTAACATTCTTGAAATTTATTTGAACAATGGTGGAATGGTGTCTTATGTATTTTCATCTTGTCCCAGAGTGAATCTGTGAACTGTAAATGGGCTTTTTGCTTTTTCTTTTGTACTAATGGCTTTTCTGTCTCACTGGCCTGTATTAGGCCACCAACAGACTCAGAGTTTCCAATAGTCCAGAAAAAAAGGTAGGTTTAGTATGTGTTGGGAACATTTTAGTAAAATACAATATTTAATCATTAGATATTTGCAAAAGTGATCATTGTCAACTGCTTGTTAAATGTAGCCTTTTAACTTTGGTCTGTTTATTGGTTATTTAGAGCATGTTATATTTTACAAAAAATCTTTAAAAAAATTCCTTGAAAAACACAGCAGACATTTCTATACACAAGTTATACATTGTTTAATAAGTGGTAACTTCAGTTAACCAGAGATAAAGTCATGCCAGCTGAAGCGTGAAAAAAAAGAAAAAAGAAAAGAAACCGAGCTTTACCAAAAACTTTCTGAAGAGCCCAACTTTGTAATATCTAAGAGTAAGAAATAAAAAGGACAAGCACATCTCTAACACCTGCAGGTGCTTCATTATTTTGGAATACTTTTAGAAACAGACAAGCTTATAGACCCATCTCACCTCTGTTTGCCAGTAGCTTGAGTCCTGATTTGACGAGTGGATGTCGAGTCTGAGCTAAAGGCTGATTGAGAGCTATTCTGGGATAGGGTGCCAGAGAGTGTTGTTGCTCCATTCTCTTTAATTTCTGCACCAGCTTACATGCTTTGATTTGCCACTGAGAGAGATTTGATTCTGGAAATAAGAAAGTGATGTTTTTGACAGACTGCTTGGGTCCTCCAGAGCTCATTAATATCTGGGTATCTGAATGAACACATATTTTAACTGTGTTATGCTTACCTGTCTTTTTCAGACACCTTATTTGTCAATCTATTTGATTGACACGAAATTTTGGTGCAATTTCAATAAAGTCTGCACTTTTCATGCATGCACCGGTGCATCTAGAGCGCACTAATACTTAGTTTTTTTTAAAACTTGAGTCTACTTATCGACCTTGAATTAAAAACAGCATATAAACATGTTACGTAGGATCAGATACATAACATTTTCTGTAACGATTTGATTCTGTCGGACGCAACAGATTAACTGTTTATGTACATTTGACAGTCTATTAATACATTTGCTGCAGGTCAGCAGGGGGTCACCAATGACAGGGACAGGAGGGATAAGAAATCCGGGGATTCTGAATTTGGGCTGAATCTAGGCTGGCAGGAGGGACGTCATTGGAGTTATGAGTCACAACCGTGAATACAGAATCAGGCGTCGCAATCAGATTAGAGAGCAACAAATTGTAACCTGGAAGTTGAGTTGGTGTCAGAGCCGTGAGATAAGAGGTAATCGAAAAATCAATGGAGGTAGTAGTCAGTGCACATAAACAGGGTTAATGTCCAGAAATGATAAGCCAATGTGATGACCTTCAAGGCCACGGCAGTGGGGGGTGAACCGACAGGAATAAAAAGGATCAGGCAGAGAAGGAATGCTTGACATTTACTCACTGGAAGGCTTTTAATAATCTGGCAAAGGCAACTGGTTTGAAGACTGGTTATAAAGGCTGGAGTGAAGGTGGTATTCATGAGCGCTGATGAGAGCAGCGGCAACGAGCCGTTGGTGGATTGAATGAGTAATCAGTGTATAGAGTAGAGGCGAAGGTAAAACAGGTATCATCACAGAATCATTTCAGTTTCCAAACTGTCTACCTATAAAAAATTTTACACATTAAGATTACTATAACATTGTCATTTTTAAGCCACTTATTTGGCTCGCTCATTTGTAAAAATCTTTCATTTCCCAGGCTGAAACCCCCATGTCAGTTGAATTCGACTTATTGAAATATGCTCTGTGGTGTCAACTAAGACTCAACATCGGTCTTTTTTTGTTTCATCTTTGCAGTTCTTGTGTCACAGTCTGAGATAATTGACTCAAGCAGAGGTGAAATGTTTGAAGAAATAATAGTTTATTAAATAAAGTACTGAAATGAACATAAGCTGAAAATATTAATAATAAAAATAAATAATAATAAACTGGCACGGAGGAGCAAGAAACGGAATAATTAAGGACATGAAAGCTGACGAGAAAACAAGGAATAGGCAAATATCAAACTGCGTGGAGGTGCGGCACTAAACTGATGTACTAAAAATACCCGGAAAGATAACCGGAGGAGCTGGAGGGATAGAGATCAGCAAGGACAACACGATGTGCAGAGGTGAAAGAACTTTAAGGGGCTGAAGAAGGACGACAGGAAGACAGCTCGGTGGAACGCAGGTGACTTGAGGGAGTAACGAGGCAACAAGGTAAGGCAATGCAATGCAATATTCCAGCAGTGAGAGAATAACAAAGAAGTGTATATATATTGGAATAAGGAGAAAACGGTCACAGAGCGGTGTAATTTTGTGGACCCAAATGCAGAGTAAGTGATTAGATAGCAGAGTGATTGCAGGTGTGTGTGGTTAAGAGAGAAGCAGACTGAGGAAGAGAGAGAGTATTATTATTATTATTAGTATTATTATTATTAATATTAATAATAATAATAATAATAATAATGAAATTATATTATAATGAGTAAATAACTACAAAACAATAACAAAGGAAACACTAACAACGAAAACCAACGCAGACCATGACAGAGACCTAAATAGGAAAAATTATGTGCAGCTGAGAAGAGGGGGAGGTGGACAGAGAGAGCAAGGGCTCAGAAAGGAGGAGTGGAAGAAACAAAATACTAACACTACTACCACTACCACAAATAATAATAATAAAACAAAGAACAGTACTAAAAAGAAACAAAAAAATAAGATGAAAACTATCAACTTAGAGATAATAACAATGAGAATGATAACTAATGACTAATAACACCAAGGTGTAATACCTAAACCAAAACAAACCGCAACAAAACATGGATAATGACATCCTGGTGCATTTGATCATGCATTTTATTTAAAAAAAGCAAAATAAATAAATATCTCTTTTGAAATTAAGATGAGCTGCTTGAATTGTTACAAATGCAACAATACTACATCTAGTTCTTCTGTACTTGAAATGTTTAATTTAGTTTGACCTTGTGGTGTTTACATGCGGAGAGCTCCAACAGCTGCGACCTCCCACTTGCCCAGTGATGGCTGAGTATAGGCACGAGCAGCAAGGCAAGGCAAGGCAAGGCAAGGCAAGGCAAGTCAAGGCAAGGCAAGGCAAGGCAAGGCAAGGCCAGGCAAGGCAAGGCAAGGCAAGGCAAGTTCATTTGTATAGCACATTTTCATGTACAAGACAATTCAAAGTGCTTTATATAGGAAAAAAGAGCAGAAAATAAAGCAATAAAATCAAGTTTGAATTTAAAAGAAATAAAATAAAATAAAAATAAAATAATAATAATAATAATAATAATAGTAATAATTTTCTCAGTTGCTATATGCACAGTTAAATAAGACTGTTTTCAGCCTGGATTTAAACATCGACAGAGGTGAGACCTGTCTCACCTCTTCAGGAAGACTGTTCCAGATTTTAGGAGCAAAAAACTGGAATGAAGCCTCCCCTTGTTTGGTCCTGACTCTGGGCATCAACAGGAGGCCACTACCTGAGGTTCTCAGAGTTCAGCCTGGTT
Organism: Orestias chungarensis; assembly: GCA_032876305.1. Taxonomy (NCBI): domain Eukaryota; kingdom Metazoa; phylum Chordata; class Actinopteri; order Cyprinodontiformes; family Cyprinodontidae; genus Orestias; species Orestias chungarensis. The sequence goes on along the minus strand of JAVLVB010000558.1, from coordinate 2,290,001 downwards.
CTTACGGCTCTAACATGACAGATATGTATTTTGGGGCAAAACCATGAAGAGACATAAGCAAGGCTGTTTTAAAGTCTATTCTTTTAGTGACAGGAAGCCAGTGCAGAGACTTGAGCACTGGACTAATGTGGTTATAAGTATTCTAACCTGCTATAGATAAATGCATGGATAAGTCTTTCTAGGTCTGGTTTAGAGAATATTCCTCTGATTCTTGAAATCAGCAGTGACATCAAAAGGATAAGCAGGTAAGAAAGTGGATGGATGGATGGATGGAGTTCCAGGACTTTGTGTTACAACCTGTTATGCCCCAAACCCATATAATGGGCCTTTATTTGAATGTTTAAGGACAGACCTAACCAGCATCCACGGAAATGACAGAAATTTTTTATTCTGAGATAGATGGGTTTTGGCGCACAAGGGCAATATTGTAATAATGGAGTAAGCATTTGAGTTGATGACCAAGGACTGCAGGGCACAAATAAGTGCCCTGCATTTCTCATCCAAAATAAATCCTTTGGAGCTCTGTAGTGAACTTCTGTTGGGCTGTATTGTAGATGATCTGTTTTATACATTTTTCAGTAAAATATGCCTAAATCTTTTTTACACCGATTTGCCCAATAAATAAATCTACTAAAAAAAAGTTTTTTTAAGATTTGGTAAAAAAGTGGATAATAAAAAAACAAACAAACAAACAAAAAAACCCCAAAAAAAACAAGCCATACAAAAAAAGTAATACAGGCAAAACATAAGGAATCTCTATTTGCAGAGTGTCAAAATGTGCCAAAGGCAAGTAACATTTGTATGTTATGTATTTACTGATCATGCCCAACTTTGCTTTCATTTACCTCAACTGCATCAATCTTTGCATGGGTAATGTCTATCGTTAGAATAATTGTTTCTAAAATTTGAGCCCTATTCATGTTATTTTAAAATATTTTGTGTTGTTTTGTGTAATACAAAAAGAAGCTGTTAGAAGCTTAGCTTTAACTTAAAACAAATATTATTGAGGAAGAGTTTACACTTCCTGAGAGGATCTCAGTTAGACATGGGAATGACATTTTTAGCTAAAACTTCTCAAAAATCCTTGGAGATTGACTGAAAAAGGTCTTGACTAAAAACATATTTTTTCATTATTTCTCTGGCTTAATTAAAACATGACGATGAGTTCAAAGTTTTCTAGATTACTGTGAGTTTAATGCAATATTTGGCTGATATATTTAAGATTAATTTAGGCTGCACAATGGCCCAGTAGGTTGTACTATTGGCTTGTAGCACGTAGGTCCTAGTTTTGAGTCCTGACCTGGGGTCTCTTTGCTTGTTCTTCCCATCCAGATTTGAGTTCTCTCTCGGAACTCCGCATTCCTCCTACAGCCCAAAACATGACTAGTAGGTTTATTTTTTTTAAACTGTCTTTCGGTATGTTTGCTTGCATGGTTGTGTGTCCTGTGAGTTTTCCAATAAACACTGGATGTGTGAGGACAAGTGGGTGTATACAATTGATGAATGGACGTAAGTGGAATTCTTCACCAAACAATTTTGTGCAGCACTTTAAGTTCAACCAACAAAACCTCTTCATACTTATTCATGACTTAATACGCTTCATAACTGTGGTGCCCTTACCATGTCATTTGAGAACATAACTGCTGTGAAAGTAGAAGGTGCAAAGAGGGGTAAATAAGAGAAACAAGAAAAGCAAAAAGAAATTCTTGGAAGGAAGTCAAGTGAGCAGAAGGGTGACAAAGGTACTCAAGGAGATTGATGTGAGGAACAAGCTTAAAAACTACGTTTATAACCCAAAATAGGTGAAGGCTTCTAAAGGCTGAGGTCAGTCCTTCCAGTGGAACTGCTAGCCAAATGTACAAACTTTTTAGATTAACTAAGATTCACTCTCCATGGTATTTTAGTCGACTTAAAAAAAAATAGATCTATGAGAAGTTTATGCTTTTCAGGTTGTAGGCCAGAAACATTGGGTAGAAAGCTTTTATAATTTCTAAGCTGTGCACCTAATTCATTCTTTAAAGGATAGTGGTTTTATGTTGTATATTATTACCCACTGAAAAAAAAGCTTCAAACGTTTATGATTCTGACTATTCTGTCTGCTCTGTTCACTAATCTGCTCCACTTGTGCAACCCAGCAATTAATGAGGCCCTCTGTCTGAGATATTTAGTCTTAAAACTTTGTACATATGTCAGCAGTTTCACGTTAATGACTAACCTCACTCTTTAAAAGCCTTCACATTATAGGTTAACAATGTAGATTTGAAGTGCCTTAAAATGACATACATTGTAAATTAATCCAATATAAATGAAAATTGGTATGGGTGTGTGTATGTAAACTGCTGCCTGGCACTGCAGTCAAAGGCGCTTGAAAAGGATTTTATCTTTACACACAATCTTTGCTTTTTGATCAGCGTACTGTCAGTTTTTATTCTTGATGCCACTCTTTGGCACCTTAGTATCCTGGAGAAGAGCCTTGTCACCTGTTCCAAATAGGGACCAGACATGCTATTACTGCTTTGCATACCATAGCTTTCCTACATTTAAAAAAATGCAGGAAAGCAAAAGGTAAAGTAAAAAAAAATCTGTAATAAAAAAACAGGTGATGGGTAAACCAGAGAGTAGCCAGAATGTCTGGCCTTGTGTTACTTTCTTTAAGATATTCTCAGCTCACTCTGGGCAAGTGTAAGGACAGATGGAAAGGCATTACTGAACTAAGGGACGAGAAGCGGAAAGACAGAGACTAAATGTACTGTGATGATGACTTAAACGCAGCATGTCAGGTAGGGGAACCTGATGTTGAGCACAGATCCAAAGGTTAACAGCTGTAAAGATGCCCAAAGAAGTTGCAGCACTAATTTAGACTGTCACAGCAGAAAACACACTTTCATACACTAACCTGCTCCATCAGTTTCCCCTTCAGTGCAGTACATCCATTATTAGATTGTTTTGTTGGATTTTGTAATAGTGCTGTTTTCACCGAGACGAAACATAAATTAGTTTTGCTTAGAAACAATGTAATGTTATAAATTTTTACTTCAGCTGAAAAATTACTTCTCTGTGTGAGTTGCATTGTAGTTGTTAAATAGATTGCTATATTTGTTATATAGTATATTTGCTGCAAATGTTTTCTTTATGAATTTAGACTGAGCATGGCAATAACAAATATGTTATAATAAATACACAATCAGATAATATGTTACTGACTTGAGGAAATATTTATGAGAATTGTATGATTTGGAATATACAAAAGATAACAATATAACAGCTAAAAAGAGAATTACATGATTGGGTCAAAAATGTAAAATCTATAAAATCTATAACAAATTTAATTTTAGTTTTGTTTAATTTGGTTCCAGATGACTGTGTTTGCCTTTAAGTGGGATTTATAATGGTACGATAATAACTTTGATGTGAATAAACAATACTTTTAGGTTGATGTTGCATTCAAGATCATTTTCTTTAAGCTAATCCATCTCTTAGTATGAGTATTTCCTTCTTTTAACGCAACCATCTATAACTCTAACTCACCTGAAACTCTTTTTCTGAGTTCACTGTTTTGCTAGTCACCTATTCCACATTTGCACATTTCTGACTCTGTTTTAAATAAACATCCTTTATCTGATTAACAAAGCTATGACATGTGGCACATCCATTTACTAAAAATAAATTAAATAAATAATGTTTTTGGAATTGTGTCAAACATAAAAGTTGGAGGTTCAGATAAGGCTAATAGGTTTAATAACTCAGAAAGCTCAATTGGGTTAATACTGTCAGAACACAAACCAGGTTCTACAGTTTCAAACCAGCTTAAGTAACAGAGGAAATAGGCTACTATCCAAGCTTAAGTAACAGAGGAAGTACTATTCAAGTTTGGTAGAAGGCCGAAAATTTTAATAAAATCAACTTTAATTACACAGAATCCCAAAATGCTAATAGCTGAGCGACTGAGTGGATCAACAAAGCGTTCACTCAGTCTCTGTTCACTTAGTATAAAAACTCTACTAAAAACAAACAAACCTGGGATTATTCAGGCTGTCACTTTCAGTGCCAACATTATATTTTAAAATCTCCACTATATTAGCCTTATCTCAGATCTGATATAGAAATTATAATAGCTATAATAAGTTATAATTAGGAACCTTGTGGATAATATAAAACAATAAAAACAAGTGGTTTCACTCCGTTGCAATTTCGATTGAAAGTTTTAAATTTTTAAAACAAAGATAACCATCAGTTGAATGACAGCATGCGACTAAATATCACTGGTCCGTTTAGGCAGCACAGAAGAGAAAACACAGTCCGACATCGTTTTAGCAAACTTATTGAATAATGCGACAGTACGTTAATGATGGCTGTTCCAAAACGTTGGTTTTGTTGTCTTAGTTACCTTGAGACTTTGCTTTAATTGTTCTATATGATTTCTATAACAATTTTTTGAAGTTGACCAGTTGTTTAAAAATCCACAGAAAAATTGGATTTAAACAAAACTAGTTAAATAGAGAATCAACAGGTCATCATTGCAAACACACATAAATGGAGAGAAGTAGGAAACAGTAGTTCATTGAAAAAAATGGGTCACTATGTCATCCAGGCCAGGGAATGACAGCAAAGATACAAATGCTAAATAAATCTTGTTTGTATAGAATAGTTAATTTCTGTTGATGTCTTTAACTCTCTGCCTCAGTGAAATTAAGTGCAATATAGGGCTGAAGGATCTTAGAAAATGTTTTAATATCAATAATATTGGTAAACATTGCAATACAAAAATCAGGTGGATAATAAGTTGTTTTCCATGTGTTGTTGTCACTCACAAATAGGCATCTAATTCAATGCAGATTTGAGTCAAATAGTTTAAAAACATAATCTCACACACAAAGGGGGCTAAAAAAGAATTCCTAATATCTTAGGGAGTTGGCAACCCTACTTAGGAAGAACCAGAGCTGTGGATGTCCACAAGATCTTTTATTCAGATCTTGGCAGGTTTATTTAGTTTTTATAATTTTTTTTAAAATAGGTTACAAATATTTGGCAAATAGAAATCATTTTGGTAATCCAATATGATCTAGGAAATGAAATAAAAGGAAATGCCCAGTCTTATTTATTAAAAGAAGTAGAGAAAAAAGGATTGAAAGCATTTTTAATGCATTTTTTACATGCATTTATTCACAAATTCATGCTTTGTTTTATCCAATTTGTATGTTTTTTTTTTTACTTCTTTAATTGCTTCTTTTTAATGCTGAGCAGCAGTGGCGGACTCAAAAAGTATGCAGCAAACCCTTCAGGTGGCAGTACAGCTGGAGAGAATCTTTTCAAGTTTACAGAAACCAGTCAGTCATGAGCTACAGCAAATGGACCAATGTAAACTATTTAGCAGCGAGACAGTTTAAGGGGCGGGGGGTTGTGGGTGATATGAGATGACGTGTTAGGGGATGACAAGGCGTTTGACCTTCTTCCGACTTGCTGGGTTAAAGAGCAGGGAGTTTACATCATAATGTTGCCCTGGGCCCTGTTGGAAGCCTGTGTTACTGAGAGTTTGAGTCCACGAGAGTTTATGTGGGATTTTCTTGCCCCTGTGTGTATTTTCTACATACCACACACCACATGTAAACACACAGATGGTCTCAACACAACACAGCTGTGCTCCCATGCTGCCTTCCTGCCACTGAATGGCTCCACAGCTTCGTTTTCCAAATACCAACTGAAACTGAATAAAACCTCTCCTGCCTTGGGGTTTTCTATTCTGAGAAAGTGTGAGCCCATTCCTCACTTTACTCTGCTATGTTTTCACAGCTGACACATGCTGCGTGCAGTAAATGAATGGGGATGCTCTCGAGGAAAGACACAATCAACTTTTCTGTTCCCATTCCCATTGTTTTTTCCAGCTCATTTTTCTCCCCCTATTGTGCAAACTCAAGCATGGGCAAATCTGCACAAATCTGTGTTAGCCAGGTGACAAGGGGAAAATAAAATACCTGGGGGTTTGTGAACTGTTTGTGGTATGTCTGTTGCAGGTGGTTGTAAGTCATTGGAGGCTGCAGAAAGCGATGCAGGCGCAGGTGCCAGACTGGCATCTGTTAGCTCAAGCGGGAGAAGGCTGGCTTTATTAAATAATTTTTCTATATCCCACCTTCTGTTACTAACTGTGAGAAATTAAGAGAAATTCTGCACAGACCATTGAGGAACAGGCAAATAAGGTCTAAAAAAAGGAGAATGTGTAAGGAAAACGGGATAGATTTAAAGATAAAACGTAAACCCATTTGACCTAAAATAGTGAATCCTATGTGAGACTAGACAAATAAATCTGTTTTTGATATTCTACCTCAAAATCTTCAAATTTTACTCTTAGTTTCCAATGTAATTCAATCTAGTGGAAAATAATAATAAAATTGGGCCTTGTTGCCATGCAGCACAAAGGTTCTGGGTTCAATTCCATCGTGGGTCTTTGTGCATGGAGTTTGCATGTTCTCCCTGTGCATGCGTGGGTTCCCTCTGGGTACTCCAGTTTCCTCCCACTGTCCAAAAAACATGAGTGTTATGCTGAAAGGGCACTCTAAATTTTCCTTAGGTGTGAGTGTGCGTATGACTGGTTGTTTGTCCTGTATTTCTCTGTGTTGCCCTGCAATGGACTGATAACCTGTCCAGGGTGAACCCCTGCCTCTCACCCATTGTAAGCTGGAGACAGCCAACCCCACAAGGAAGAGTGGTTTAGATAATGAATGGATATCAATAAGATTTGCTGACATAAAGGTGCATCAGTCATTTCATAAACCTAATTTAAGGGTCAAACCAGTTATAAATAGTTATCAGTCCACCACTTTGTTTAGACTGAGATATTGAACCCATTACTCTATATATATTTTGAAAACAAATTTTGTTGCTCAGTTGTTGCGCAGCTTTATGACCTGAAAACATCTACATGTAACCTAAAGCTGGTGAAAATATCAACACAAAACAAATATTACAATCATTATGATAGATAAATTGTAACTAGCCTTTTCTGTTGTTTTTAGGCAACCCATTTTACAATGCAGTGATTATTATGTGGGCAGTTATTTTGTGGAGTGATGCGGAGATGTCCTGAAGCTGCAAATGTACCATTTCAAAGGAGTGCACTGGATTCATCAGGCTTATGTTTATATCAGGTAATACCAAAACAAAAGCAATCCTTATAAATCCTTATGATTCCCAGTAAGGTGGTTAGTACGATTGCCACAAGGAAGGAGGCTTTAAGCAAAAAATCCCTCAGGCTGTGTAAAGGCTATCTGTTTGAGGTTTGGATGGTCCCCACATCAATGCATTATTGCATTTTTATTAAGGTACTCAACGTTTTCTTCCTACAATTATTTAACAAAAACACAGATTCAAACAAAAAAATGCTTTTTAAATCAACTTTATTTGAAAGGAGCATGTGCTGACTACCTCTGATTTGTATAAATCCGTTTTCAACTCAAAGCTTAATGTTTTATGTTACTCTCTTCAATAAACCCAACTCAAATGCAATAAGGCTGTTTATTTACTTATACTATGTGAACAATTTTGTAGATAATTTTTTTGGTTTTTATTTTTAAGCTTTTACAAGCTAATTCTAGGCTTAATAATTTTTTTAATTACTATAAATGACAGCAAATACATACACATTTTTTTTTCTTCCTGGCCAGAAATGTTGGTGATACATAGAAGAGATAAAATCAAACAGCATATCCAAAACATTTTCCTTTAAATGTTTAAATTATTTATAAATTATACATTTTTAGAATAAGAGGTACCATTTATGCTGGCCTCCACATATTCTTTTAGCAGGAGCCGTAGGTTTTGGCTCGGATAAAAAAAAAAAACTGATCTCCATGCATTTTATTTCTTGTAACTGTCAGTGTGAGTCTTTTTCAGCCACTTCTCCAGTCAACCACAGGGGGTCACCAGTACTCTGATGCTGGAGCTGCTTCCACAGGTGCGCCTGGTTGGCGCAGACGAGCTGGGCCAGTATAAGAGGAGTGGTGGGTCAGCTACTCGATGCCTGAGTATTATCTACAATTGGTAAACCTAGTCTCAGTGCCTCTCTAGCAATTACTCGACTCTGAATGTTTCTTGTAGCCTCTTGTGTTTTTGAATGTTTCTTGTAGCCTCTTGTGTTTTTCCAGTAGCCTTGAAATAGTTCTGAGTTCTCTTGTTGTTTCATGTTTTTTTGGTTTTCTATTTTAATTTGCTACTTTGTTTTTTCCCACACCCTTAACTGCCATTGTGTTTCCACCTCAGGTTCCCCCTTGCATCCAGCGCATAACCTCTTCAAGTTCCTCTCTGGCTTCCCTCACCATCTGGTTCCCACTCCTCTTGGCTAAGCTCGGTCTGCCCGCTCCAGCATTTATTCATACACTGTCTGACCTCCTCTGGATCTCAATCTCATCAACTCTGCTGAAGAAGACTCACCACTCACTCCTCCCAGGCGACAACTGTTCTCCATCCCAAGTAAGATTGTTCCCTTCATTCATTCCTCACCTCACCTGTCCTCACCTTCAGAAGCTCCCGGTTTCCCACGTTGTTGACGCTCTCAGTCCCCTGCCGTTTCCTCCTGCCCAGCTGTTTCCCGTTCCTCGCCACTCGTTGCTGTTGCCCGTTGCCGATCAGTCCGGATTCCCTGCTGTTTCCCGTTCCTCGCCATTCGTTGCCGATCAGTCCGGATTCCTTTCCCCACTAATCATCCAAAATAAATCATTGTAAATATCTCCTAAGAGTTCTTTGTTCATGTGGGTCCGAAGCTTAAATGGCAACATGACAGTAACTGCTTAGAGACCAGCCTTTTCTTGCTCTTTTGCAGTCTGAATAACCTGAAGAGAGAAAAGTAGTCTAAATATATTGTCTCCACCCCATCGATTCAAAACAGGTAGATTTGATTAATCTTTACTGGAAAACAGTAAAGTGCTGCTCTAATAACCTGTTCGATTCAGGGTACTTTCAAGTAATTTTATTTTTCCCAGCCACAACTCTTTGCTTAGGAATTTCAAAAAAGACTAAGTTTCAATGCAGAATCACTTTTCTCAATGTCATCTAAGATAAATCACTATCGCCTGTAAGATGATAACTGCTCTTAATGCCTTTGAAGATTGAGCTAGATTATACAGTAAATTGTAGGCTGTTTGCCCCAATACTTCCAAGAACAACATATATTTGTTCATATTTAAAATGAATTCATAATTAAATTGTGTATGACTGAATAAACCCCTTTGAGTATCAACAATTTGGCTAAAGCTTTTGAAACCTAGATTAGGGAGGAGCAGCTCCGTTTGAAACCGTTAAGGAATATTATTTCTTTTGGAGGTTATGGTTTTAGTCTAAATGTAATGAAAAGGCTGGTAATTACAATTATTCCATGCAAAACCAATTTGGCAACTTAGACAGATAAAGAACCCCACACGGACTTTTCCATCCCATCAACAACAGCAACTTAATGACCCTGAGGTTCCAGAACATCTGCTGGCCCCTTTTTTAGTGTGCCAATGGGTGACTAGATGGCACAAAGATATTTGGCTTTGTGGAGGATTTTCTATGCAACACATTTCTTATGCAGCTGTTCTACTGAGCAGAGTTGACTGCTTGCTGAAAAAATGGAACACTTTGCCCAAACCAGCACAAAGAACAATATTTGCCAACATTGGAAGAAGAGTCTGGGAGTAGATATTTCTAAAACTATTAAAGCAAACTGTGCGCAACACATAATTTTATTAGGCTTTTATGTGACTGACCTACACAAAAGGGCATAATTGGGAAGATGATGGAAATCTGTTAGAAAGATGATTTTAAATAATGCATCTGAAAATCTAAAATTTATTGTGCTTATCAGTCATGCAGTTAAAAAATATGGCCTTTATAGAGATAGAGCAAGAGGACAACTTTTAAAAGAAGGGCATTTTGAATTTGAGCATATGTTTGGGCAAAAACAACAGTCCATAAGTATAAAATCTGCAATGCAAATACCACAGAAGACTTGATGCAAATTATGGCTCTCCAATTTTTTTTTTTTGCAGTGCATAAAAAAAAATAACAATAAGGTTTTCACTTCCAAGATATACATGTGAAAGATTCACTTCAGAATTGTGCATTATATTTTGTAATATATAAGATACGATACTGAGATTGAAATTTTGCATAGTTAAGTGAAAAGTATGTTTAGACCATGGATAATTGACTTAAGGGATAAAAACCCGCATGGAACAAGGTACAAAATGCAATGTTTTAATTATGACAAGACAATTTTAACTATATTGTATTTAATTATGAGCTGTTAAAAAAAAAGTTATTATGTGAGGTTTATAACAGAAATAAGTCCCGAAAACAGCATAAAAAACTCCTAAAGTAACGTAAAGCTTCACTCCTGTTCTTATTAGCACACGAAGAAAAAGCTCTCCTAAGGGTCAGTTGGAGGACGAAATCTTAGTGATGTGACTTCAATTGTATTTACCGGATTTAAGTAAAGATCCAGGACTGGAGGGCTGAAATGGTGTAATTACCGATTGATCAATTGCATTTGCTTCCTCTCAGAAAAAAACGTCTCTCTGATAACTTTGTGAGAGATCAGATGTATCACTGCTACTCTGATTTAAAAAAAATCAATTGATAGTTAGGGAATCAGTCCATGTTATTAGGACAGATGAATATAGTGTAACAATGAACGGAAAAGCTCTGCAATGAATATGAATGAATATTAAGATTGAATGTAACAAAAAAGCAGCCCTTCATAGCCTCATTAAATTAAGCATGTTTTTCACTGATTACTATCAATGTAAAGGCTTCTTTAAAAGCTTGATTTTTGACAGGTTGCAGGTTTGTAGCGAGTATGTGTGCATGATCACCATATAGTATGTATGAAAAAAAAAGCATTAGCAATAACCTTAAAGAATGAACTGTAGCCACACATTAATGCAGGAAATGTTTTTAGGCCAACCCATTCAGTGGGATATAAATCCTACCAAATCCATTCAAATTTTAGATGGTACAACTATTCTTGAAACAAATGTTTCATCTTCCCTGTTTGGCTATAATTGGGGCATACAAACACTGAACTAAAAATGTACAATACTGAAGGAGAGGCCCAACACATTTGCACCACAATGTGGGAGATTGATGTCGCAATGCAAGCTTATTTGTCACAATCTATGAACATGGTAATTCTAAACTGCATTTGCTAAAGTATGTCCTGGTTCAGCAAATTCTCAAAGGAGATTTTACACACCGAGAATAACAATTTACAATTGTTGTTTTTTTTGCTAAAGTAAGAGAGAGTGAGTTAAATATATTATCTTAGTAACATGCTGTGTTGTTCTTACAAGTCGTGCCACGTTATTTAGATGGAAGACTCCTGTCTAGCCCACACATGATTAATTGCATACAGACATAATTCATTTTTTAGTGTTGTAAAATTGTGTTGCTTGATTCGGAATCAAAGTAATAGATTTGATGAGATTAAACTCAGAGATGCTCCTACCTTATTATAATTTTATGTATTCCACAGAGAATATCTAGACTTTCTTGAATCTATATATGAAACTTTATCAAGTATCTGGTTTTGTATGAGTAAATAACTACAGAAGCCATTGACTGCCCATCCTATAACAATATTTTTGAACAAATCTCTCTTGTAGGTTGTGGCTGGGTTTTGCTTATCGTTTATTTTTTGTCTGATAAGTAAAAAGTGCATTTCTCAAACAGATGAGCCACAGATCTAGTGGCGTATAATAAGGCTTGCAGAGATTGATATCAGCACGATCTGAATTGGCTTTAGCCTGCTGTGCACAGCCGGAGGTGCAAAATGCTGCCACACAGTGCCTTGGAAGAAGAAAAGATGGTTTTCAAAACCTAAATGTAATATTTTCAGGTGAATCTGAAGTAATAAGTTAAAATTTACAAATAAAGTGTCTGCAGAAATTAAAGTCCAAGTTAACCTCTCATTCTGATCCAATAATGTCAAACTCCATTAATGGCTTTGCAGTACGAGGACATTTGACAGTACTTTGGAGCAAACTTTTAGCTGATTATGTTAACAAACATAGAAGTTAAGCCATGAGATTTCAGTGACTTCCATTTAGATAATAATATCCGTGCAAAGTGTCACTCCAACTTTAATCTAGAATGAACTGAGTTAAAGCAGGTAAACTACAGCAGTATCGATAAATCCCACATTAAAGTAATTAAAGATGTTAAGTTCTGTATTGACCTGCATAATCTTTTTGACATTTATCATAATAAGTGACATTTGAAAATAAAATTTTAAAGATTTATATTTTATTCTAATAAAACAAGTAAGTATGCATCAATAGGAAATGGCCATCATTCTATGAAATACTGAAAATAAACTTACTGGATTAAAAGTTTTAGGAGTGGCAATAGGAATATTTCATAACAATCAATAAAATGTATAAAACTGCTCTAAATATGCTTTTCTAGCACCTACATATCCTTTGAAATGTCAAAAAAAGTTTAATACACAGATGTAATAATGAGTTACTTTTTTGTGAGTACAATTTTGAAAAATAAATAAATAAATTACTCCACTATACTTTTTACCTAATTGATATCATATGAAGTGTGAGTAATTTGACTGAATGAAGAACATGTTTTTACCTAATTTTTATGAGACACAACATGCTCTTGTTTTTACAATTGTATCGTCTCCTGTGGAACCAGCTTCCAGCTTTAGTCCGTGAGGCAGACACCCTGTCTAGTTTCAAATCTAGGCTTAAAACCTTCCTGTTTGATAAAGTTTATAGTTAAGAAGAGGTACAGAAGACAGCCTAATCGGGTTAGGGGAGGAACTAAGTCTTGACAATCGGTTCTCCTTTGCTCTACCTGCTTCATGTTTTACTCGATAGGGTTATTTAAGTTATTTCTATAGTAATGCTGCTATAGTCTTAGACTGCTGGAAGACAATCTGATCACTTTTCTCTCTGCTACTTTCTTCCTTTGTCCAATCTGCTTAAGTTACCGTTATTTCAACCTTATTAACCTTTTGTTTTCTCTTAGTGTTCTTCTCTCCATAGTAACCACACCTGGTCTGGCATTCTGTTAACTGAGACAGCCTCTTGGATGAGAACATGGGCTGAGATGCTTCCAGTGACGCTCTACAACTGCTGCTATAAACTCTTTTTTTTCAGTATCCTGTGCATCTATTTTAGTTTTCTGTCTTTTCAACCTCACAGTCGGTTATGGCAGATGGCTGCTTGTACTGAGCCAGGTTCTGCTTGAGGTTTCTTCCTGTTAAAGGGGAGTTTTTCCTCTCCACTGTCGCTACATGCATGCTCAGTATGAGGGATTGCTGTAAAGTCAACAACAACACAAGCCATTGTTTCGGTCTGCTGATTTCAGAGGAGTGAATGCTGCAAGTCAATGACTCGATGCAATCTGCTGGGGTTCCTTAGATTGGAAACTTTTTCAAATTGATTTATTTGTGATGAATTTAAATTTATTTTCTTGTTAAGTGCCTTGAGATGACATCTGTTGTAAATTGGCGCTATATAAATAAATTGATTCTTGATTCTTGACCCCCCCCCACCCAACCTAAGCATGTTGTAACATTTGGAGGTCAAAAAACATTAAAAACCACACTGTTAATAGAATTTTTTTTTTAATTGTTCAAATATCTTAATACACTGTAACGTCGGTGAAGTCTAGTGATGGAGTGGAAAAGGCAGAACCATTCAACAGGACAGCCGAACGCTTACAACCACACTAGTACTGAAAATGGTCATGATCTCAAATAATAAACAACCTTACAATGTCTGCAGAGCAGCAGTGGCACACAACTTAAAGGGACATGAATGACAAATTTTAAAAGTTCTATATAAAAAAATATAATATCTCTTGGAAACTTATTTCTTCTACCTAAGTTTAGTTGTTTTGCTGTTTATTGTATATATTTTCCGATTTAAGTCTTTAATATATCAAAGTTTGCACATAATCTTATGTTTAAATCTTTTCATAACATCGTTGTACAAAGTTAAGCCACATCTGATGATCAGTTACTTGTATGTGTAGCCTTTTCTCTAAATGCTTTACTTGTTACTGAATTATACTGACAATTAAAATGTGTGTGCTTGTGTACCGATGGATGGGGAAATAAAACTGCTCATACCAAACATATTCCCAAATACCAAAGAATTAAATCAAATACTAAATTACCAGTTTCTCCCACATTCCTATGCAACAACAAACCAGTAGTGTGTAGGGTAGAGTCAACGATGTGCTTTAAAAAAAATTAATGCTGGGATTAAAACTGTTAAATTCACAGCTACTGTGTTAAAGCTGTCATGCAATCACCTTCTCGATATTTGTAGGTGACAAAAGATTTGATATGTGCCTGGATTAGTCATGACATTTCTAAAGTTTCATAAGGTACAATAGCTTTTCAAGAAGCTAAATAAAACGTAATTGAAAATGTCTTTTTCCTCATCTGTCTTTTCTTGTTTTAGAATTAAAGTAAATAAAAACAATGGAAAATATTTTAGGGGGATTTGTAAGTTGTTAGTTAACATGGCAACAGTTGTCTGGATAATGTGAAAATATTAGACGATGTTGCCCAGTATAAGATAGAAGTTGAGTATGGATTCTTTGTGGTTAAAGCATTATTGAGGGAATAATAAGGATATATAAGTATAAGAGCTTGTTCTTCAAACAGGAACCCAAAGCAGGGCAGACTCAACAGCTTAAAAAACTTGTTGTTCAGATGGATGTCCACTTCTTGCTGCTCTCATGTTATCACTGGTTACCATACTGTATATGTATCTCAGCTAGAGACTGGCTTCAGCTGTGACCTTGGCTCTTTTGCTCCACTTTTCAGCTATTTAAAAATGAGAGCAAACCCCTGAAGGCACTGCAAACCCTGGAAATTAGTGTCTGAGAATCACTCTTATGAACGGCCATAAACATAACCTCCATCTGTACAAACAAGCTTCGCTGGGGGCCACAGTGGAGCGGCTATTAAAACAAAATCCCTAGAAGCTTAGATTAGCTTTTCACGCAGTCGGTCGGCCAAAATGAAACTCAGCAGTCTATATAGCGGAGGGCTGTAACTGCCATGAACTAGACAAGTCCCCTCAGTATTTAACAGAGGCCTCTGAATGGAATAAGGAGACCGACAGGAGGCTCAGGGGGAGCAATACGGAAGGGGGTATCACAAGGCCTGGCTCGCTCAGACAGCAGAAATAATGCAGCCTTCCAAATCCCATTATCATTGTAATGGAACGGATGGTGTGGGAGGAGAGACGATAGATGTGTGGGAGAGCGGGAGAGATGAGGTGTAAGGGTGCTCCCATTCTCAGTCTTAAAGAAAAATGTGTGCGCACACACACATATATCTCTGTTTTGCCAGCGGTGTAACAGAGAGCTTAAACATGACACCCATGAGTCAAATAAATGCCTCTCTACAGAAGAAAAATGCAGAGGGACGTGGAGATTTAAACTGAAAACATTTTTCACGATTTAACCAGGAAAGGGCATAAAGGCTGAGGTTGTACTAAAAGCAACTGGAAGCACAAATAATTTCATATCCGTTCAGTTGGTGATTTAGTTTTTTCCTTTTGAACATTGGTTGATACATTTAGGCTGAAAGAATTACATATTCAGAACTTTAATTTTAAAGCAACCCACACCGGCCTATTAATGGAATATTTGCTTTCTACTTATAACCTTTGTGCAATAATTTATCTTTTTACAAAACATGGACCATACACAGCTTTTTTAAGTCTTTTTAATCATCCTGAACTCTCTGATACTCATGAAATATTAGAATTTTTAACAGACAAATTACGAGAACATTCTCAATTTGTTTATAAAAAACTTTTGGGAAATTGCTCAAGTGATTTATTTATTTTTAAATCATTTGTACCTGGTAATTTGTTTCTAGCTTTGACTTAGCATATAGCACACAATTTATGTGAATTCTAAAATCCCAGACAAACCTGTTCCTGTGTTTCATGTAATTTCCTCTCATCCATAATGTCAAAATTAGACATGAACTTTAATTCATTGATTATTTAAGGCTTAAGGCTGCCATGAACAGGAAATTGGTAGGACACTAGCGTTACTAACCGTTAAAAAGCAGGTTTGCATTGCCTCAGACAGATGTTCGCTGTATTTCAGAGGACATTTTCTGCTATCTGTCTGATCCAATAAAGCCTTATTGGAAAAAAAATAATTCTATTGTCAGACAAGGATAAAGTTGTACTGTGTTGCCATTGTGAGACGTATGTTAGGAAAAGTTGAGGTCAGGTAGGATAATGATTCCAAATACGTCACTCATGGGATATTTAGGCAAATGTTAGAACTTTGACCTCAATTGTACTGAAAAACCATTGACGGTGCTTAAAAAAGGGCAGGTGAATCAGATTATGGGAACACTAACACATCTGCCATGAAGAGGTTCCTAATATCCTTTGATGGCTGAAGCCTGTTGGTGGCTACAGGATGTCTGTGACAGAGATTCAACTAGCAAAGACATATTTGCCCATATTTCACCCTGTATGAATAGTTTTGGGGAGAATCCAATATCAAACGTATTTTCATTTGAACATATTGTAAAAAATAGTAATGCTTTATTTAAGAACTAAACTGCTGAAATACACTAGCCTCAACAAAGGACACAACTAATCATAAAATCGAGATTGTGTACTTTCCCTGTTTAACAGGAGACAACAGTTCCTTTTCTTTTTAAAAGCAAGTATGCATCTTTTCACTAACTATAGAATAAAAATGAAAATCATTGTCAGACACCATAAAAAAAGTAAACAAACAAATGCTTTCTTTATTTGCAGCTGATTGCAGCTAGTTGTGAACAAATTCTTTCCAGTAAAATCGATTCAGCTTTGTGCTAACAATCATAATGGTAATGGCAATACCTCATTTCACCGTGATAACAGCAGTGATGCTGACTCAGTATTTACTCTGACTTTTTTTCTCTCGGTTGAAGTAAACTGAGGCCCTGTGGCTCGGTATACACAGTTAACAGCTGAACCAGAGGAACATTCTGCAGCTCTGCAGTTTTTGGACCCATATTCTGCAGTGCATTTCAATGATAAAACTAGCTCAAGAAATCTGAATGTTTAGACAAAAGGCTTTTGTATAAAGGGCAAGAAAAGAGTGCTGTGTTAAGAAGTGTTGTCTTTCACAGTTCACCGAAGCGGATGTTTAAACATGTCTGGTATAGTTTAAAGATAAAATAAAAGTATGTGGTCAATGTTTGGTGCATCGGGGTGCACAGGAGACTCTAGGTAGTTTTTAATGGCTTAAGTTTTTTACGCATTGAAAAACCACATATCTTTTTGGGGATGTTTAGTTATCAACAGACACAAGGTAGCAGATAATTAGGAGGAAGTAAAATGACACATGGTTTTACAAGTAACTATTTTTAATGGCTAAAGAAACATTAATGAAGAAATGGCACCATGAAGGTCAAAGAACACAGCTGTCAAGTCAGAGATTTGAGCAGTGGGGAAGTTTAAAGCAGGGTTAGTTGTTACAGCAATGTCTCAAGCTCTGACATCTCAGCACCATGCAGTTCATTATTCTGAAATATGTAAAATGAGTAAGACACCACCATAAACCTGAGCTGTAAAACAATAGAAGCATTAATTACAGAAGACAAAAGAAAGGATAGAGCTACATATTTGGCAATACTGCAAGAAAACTTGTTGATGTGTTAGAACGTTTTTAAATTGAGATAAGGTTCTCCTCCACACACTAAACACAGTAAACAATAACCACAACTGAAGCAGATCAAGACACATTGACATGTTAGAATATGCCTAGATCTGAACCTTGCAAAAAATTATTGATAAGACTTTTTTCACAGATGCTCACTGTCCAGTCTGAGTGTGCTTGAATTATTTTAAGATTAATTTGAAAAACAAAAATGCACACAACTAGCATAGATGTATTTAAAACACTGGAGCACAAATTGGTTAATAAATAGTCAGGATGCTTAATAAGACTGTATTTTTGGTAAATGTTTAAAACTTTTTTTGTTTTTCTTTTCAATTCAGTTATACATTTTTTGTGGTGTTAGTGGTTTTAACAGAACTAAATGCAAATAATTTTAGGTCTTAATGCATTTTGAAAAGCCCAGATTATCTGTTGTGCATTTCACTGGTGTGTAGGACAAAACACAGGTTTAAATAAACTTGTCTTTATGTCACACCTTACCCTTCAAAATCACAGTGCCATTCATTTTGTATTGTTTCAAAAATTTAAATGTAAGTAAATGCAATGTAAATGTAACAACTACTAATAAATTACTTTATCATGATGTGTAGATGCCTTGTCTTTATTGATAGTTACTTACATACACTCACCTGTAGGTAAACTCAACTGTAGGTATACCTTGCTAGTAACGGGTTGGACCCCCTTCTGCCTTCAGAACTGCCTTAATCCTTCGTGCCATAGATTCAACAAGATATTGGAAACATTCCTCAGAGTTTGGTCAATGATGACATGATAGCATGATGCAGTTGCTGCAGATTTGTTGGCTGCATATCCATGATGCGAATATCCCATTCCACCACATCCCAAAGGTACTCTATTGGATGGAGATCTGCTGACTGTGGAGGCCATTTGAGTACAGTGAACTCATTATCATGTTCAAGAAACCAATCTGAGATGATTTGAGCTTTAGGACATGGCGTGTAATCCTGCTGGAAGTAGCCATCAGAAGATGTGGTCATAAAGGGATAGACATGGGTAAAAGAAAGATGCTCAACAATACTCTACAATGCAATGATGCTCAAATAGTACTTAAAAAGTGGCTAGAAAGCATCCCCCACACCATTACACCACCAGCAGCAGCCTCAACCATTGATACAAGGAAGGATGCTTTCATGTTGTTGACCCTACCATCCAAATGTTGCAGCAGAAATCAAGAATCGCGTCAAGTCCCGTTTTTCCATTCTTCTATTGTCCAATTTGTGGCTCCCCGTGTGGTCTTCTGCTTCAGTAGCCAATCTGCCTCAAGGTTCGACTTGTTGTGGGTTCAGAGACGTTCTTCCGCATACCTTGGTTGTAATGAGTGGTTATTTGAGTTACTGTTGTTTTTCTATCAGCTCGAACCAGTCGGACCATTCTCCTCTGAACTCTGGCATCAACGAGGCATTTTTGCCCACAGAACTGCTACTCACTGGATATTTTCGCTTTTCTAATCATTCTCTGCAAACCCTAGCGATGGTTGTCCGTTAAAATCCAAGTAGATTAGCAGTTTCTGAAATATTCAGACCAGCCCATCTGGCACAAATAACCATACTACATTCAAAGTCACTGTCCAGTTCTGATGCTCGGCTTGAACAGCAGCAGATCATCTTGACCATGTTTACATGCCTAAATGCGTTGAT
Source organism: Orestias chungarensis (assembly GCA_032876305.1). Taxonomy (NCBI): domain Eukaryota; kingdom Metazoa; phylum Chordata; class Actinopteri; order Cyprinodontiformes; family Cyprinodontidae; genus Orestias; species Orestias chungarensis. The sequence continues at coordinate 2,270,640 of JAVLVB010000558.1, read as the reverse complement.
TTGTTGCCACGTGATTGGCTGATTAGGAATCTGCATTAACGAGCAGTTGGACAGGTGTACCTAATAAAGTGACCTGTGAGTGTAGATTGATATGACAAATGCTTTGAGCAGCTACATTAACAACAGTCTGACCTAATTTTTTTATTTTTTGAACCCCTTAGGAGCACGCTAGATTTAGGATACTAAACCATCATCTACTAACTGAAAAACATGTTGTATGAGATGAAATAGGACATGATGTAGTTAGTTCATACACCTTAGTCCTTCACACTATTACCCACATAATATGCATTTGTTTTTTCAATATTTGTATTTAGATATGTATACCAAGAACAATTTTAAGTGGATTTGGTGTCTTTCTTTAAAACAAATGTCCTTACAAGCTAATATTGTACAAACCAATGAACGTTGCAGAATCTGTATCACAGCTTAAAAAAATTAATTAATTTATTTTTGCCCATGGATACTATTCACAATTTTAAACCTTAAACGTCTTGGCCCTTGTGGGTAACGTGGAAGGAAAAAAAATGGGAGCTGAGCAAAGGGAAAAAAAGCGGTTGGTGTTAAAAAAGAGAACGAGAAAAAATTAAAAACTGACCCAGAGAGCAGAAAGGGCAACTGCGAGTGTAAGAGACAAAGGTGAGAGACAAAACTGTGATGAATTGGAGAATCCAAATACCAAAAGAGCCCATCCCTTCCACTAAAGGTGTCAGCAGAGAAATCTCAGCAGACGCAACAAGCTCGTTTCTCATGAATGCGAAGAACCATCATGCCAGATGTTTGACTGCTTTCATTATCTCTTAAGTGTGGTCTTAGATGCAAGACATCCCTGCAATATAGTAAAATCTAACTTTTCTTTTTGGTATTATCCAGTTTCCTTAGAAGAATTCATGCACTACAAGAGATTAAGATAACACATAAATAAAGATTAAGTATTAACAAATGCTCCTGACTTGATGATTAACTTCCACAGGGGGGTTTATCAGCAGGAATCCAACTGTGAAACTCACTAAGTCCTCTCTCTTTGCTCTGGCAGGTCCTTACAACAAGAGCAACAGATAAAAACATCTCTGTGTGACTGTCAGAAAAACGGTTTCTTAAGCATTTCAGACTGGAGTGGAATCTATATATTTTTTCCTCTTTACATAGCCCGTCAGACCTCTCAGATCACTGGACAACTGTCACAACAATTTGTTGATGCAATCAATGGGGATGACTAAATATTGCAAAGGGGTTATATCATATTGATCCATAAATTCCACATCATCATTTTAAAGTTATGACAGTAAATTCAAACCAGACTTTACAAAGCAGAGATCATCTTTCATAATAGCACTACTGTAATGTCTGATCATCAGCGATGGAAACTTGAGTACAAAGACTTCAGACTTGGCTTTCTTACAGTCTAAAACCTTACTCTTAGGTCTGTGTCTCAGGTTTGATTAAAATTCTAGTCTTTTAGAGCCAACAGTTAATGTTCGTATTAATCTATGACCACATATGTAAAATTAAGCTTTATTTCAAAAGACTTGGAGTATATCCATCCATCCATCCTTGCATACATCCATCCATTATCTTCCACTTTTCCAGGTTCTGTTGTAGGGGCATTAGCTCTAGCAAAGGAGGCCCAAACTTCCCTCTTGCTAGTTACTTGGGCCCAGCTCTTCTGGTGGAATCACAAGTCTCCCCCAGCCAATGAAACACAGCCTTTCCAGCATGTCCTTGGTAGTCCTCTAGGAATCCTCCCAGTGGGTAATGCCTGGAACACCTCACCGGGACTCAGCCTAACCAGAAGCCAAAGCCACCAGAACTGGCTCCTGTCAGTGTAGAGGAGCTGCATCTCTACTCTGTGCTCCTTCCAGGTGACAGAGCTTCTCAATGTGCCTCTCAGTTAGAGCCAGCACACCCAGCAGCAAAAAAATGTTTTTTGGCCGCTTTTATCTGAGATCCTGCTCTGCCCAAGGTTTGAAAACATAGATATGTAAAAAGCATAAATCCACCTTTAAATTGAGAGATTGCGGAAAAAGATACTTCATATATCTTCACTTGGGGAGAGATCTCATCCCTGACCTACACAAGGCAAGATAAGGCATAGCCATTTTTTGGCTCAAGACCATGTTCTCTATTATGCAGATTTTCATCCTGACCACTTCACACTCTGCAGCGTACTGCTTTATCAAAGCTGGAGATCATAGTCCTATCAAGCCAACAGGAAAATATCACTTAGTGTGCTTTTGTTCATTTAGACCCAAATTCGTTTCAGCAGTTAGTGTCATAAGGTGTGTTTTGGTTTAGTTCTGTTTCTTCCTGTGTCTCGTCACTCCACCTTCATTCACAGCTGTCAACAATAATCCACTCATCTTCTCCACCAATCACACCCCGGTTCCACAGTATTTAAGTCACATGCAATCTTTCACTCACCGCTGGATCGTCTGTTGTAGTTCCCCTGTTGCCTCTAGCTTTGCCTTCTCGTCTCTCCACGTTATCCCTTGTTGCCTCTAGCTTTGCCTTCTCGTCTCTCCACGTTATCCCTTGTTGCCTCTAGCTTTGCCTTCTCGTCTCTCCACGTTATCCCTTGTTGCCTCTAGCTTTGCCTTCTCGTCTCTCCACGTTATCCCTTGTTGCCTCTAGCTTAGCCTTCTCGTCTCTACGCGTTATCCCTTGTTGCCTCTAGCTTTGCCTTCTCGTCTCTCGGTCTTATCCCCTATTGTCACTCCCTGCTATATGCCTTCTCGTGTCCCTGCATCATCTCCTGTGGTCATTCCCTGTTGTCCTTCCTGAGGTCTTCCCCCTCTCGTTCCTTAATTTCT
>JAVLVB010000558.1:2233622-2252443 GCA_032876305.1 Orestias chungarensis | reverse complement strand
CTCGCGTTGTTCCGTTTTCTGTTGTCTGTAGTTCCCTGTATGGTTCCGTTTCATGTTCTGTTCATTCATCATCCTTCTACAATAAATTAATATTCATTCAACTCCACCTCTGCTCGAGTCATTAGAACCCCTTCCTGACAGTTAGCTGCATCTGCTACAGATCCGTGGGACAACATAACAAATGGTAGCCTTTGTGTAAAAATAACACTTACCTTTTTAATGTTCTTACAATAATAAAAAATTTAATATGGAGAGTTCCATTCGTTCACTGTTCTGAACATCCCTGTATGTTGGATTGAACTGATGTTACATTTTGGAAGTGTGTAACACAGTCCGACTTCATACACTGTGGAGTGTTTATATATTATTTTGATACAAGTTAATTTTTGGTAAAACATGGATAGTGTTTTTGTTGTTATTCCTTAGAAAGATATGGTAACTTTTAAAACCATCTTTCTTTTACCAAAAAACAAAGAAAGATCATGCATTTTTCTTTGTACCACATTTGAGTGACCCCTGCTACTTTATATTGAACTAATTGTAATTTTCTGATGTTACTCAATAATATAATAGAACAAGCAATATAACAAAAATCAAAACAAGATAAAACTAAGCCTTGAACACCGCATTGATTGTTTTGATTGGGTAGAACATCTTTTAATAACAAATAAGCTACCATCCATTTTATAGACCACTCTTTTCTTTTTTCACAGAAAAAGCGCTTGACAAACCCATTATTTGGAGATTGAGGTGTGGTTTAAACTTAGTGTGATGTATCCTATTGACAAAACTTGATGTTTTAGAAAGACTTTAGACCAGTTTGTTAATGTCCACCCAGTAAACTATTTTTTCAGGTTTGCCTCTTTGTGGCATTCTGTGTTTTATAGTTTCACCTCCTGGTAGCAGCCGTTGAAATAGACTAGTTGTGTTGTATCACTCAAATAGCTACTAATAAATTGCAATGCAGATTTTTTTTAAGATTGTAATTTTTTTAAATAGTAATACATACTACTACTTATTCTTTTGGTATTAAGAGAGGGTCATGAAAAAAAATCACCTAAAAATTAACTTCCTGTTTTGATTTATCCAAGAATTACACATAGACTGCAATTAGCATATGTTTATTAGTTTTCTTTTAACATAAATGCATATGTATATGTTAAACTATGCATGAAGTGATATATTATACCTTAAATTAAAGATTCATTGATTACAGAATAAAGTTTTCAGAATAAAAAAGTTATATATAAATTTCTTTTAAACAAGGTTAAACGATGACTGAATTAAGTTAGAAATGGAGAGAGAGTTAGGGTAAAAAGTTTAAAGAGAAAGAAGTAAATAAGAATATAGAGAAACAATGATAAAGCATATAAGATAACACCATAAAAGTCTGTCTCGAAACCTGCAAAGAGAAAATTACAGAACTGAGAAAACACAGTGACAAACAACATATGCATAAATAACACCAATAAGATCTCTGAAAAGTACAAGGTGCTAATTAATACAAGAAGCATTTAAGGGAAACCGCAGTCCAAAATAGAATGTGTCTTTTAACACATGAATCCAAACAGCTGAACTTATGGGTTTGAACGCTTGTGTATGTTTTCTGCATAAGAATGCTCAATAGCAGGTTTGATGTCTGACAGACCAACCCACAGCAGGATTGCTTTTGGCAGCCATTTTAGTTTGAGTCTTTTGAAGAAAATAAATGTCTCAATTTGTTTTGTTTTAATTTATAAAACTCTAATGTTTTAGTCAGCTTTAGTAGGAACACAAAGTATTAATAATTTGTGGTAAAAATGCAACAAACAGAAAGCATGTTAACACGGTAGCAGATTTTAAGATGTGCTGATGCTGTTCAAATATGTGCATTTTCCCCACCACCCCCTTTTTCCAAGATTTTTTGCGTCTAAGGAATGGTGGGAAGGGTAATTAAAAAATGTGAAGATTGAAAAGTTTTTAATTTGACTTGTTTTTAGTGTATGTTAAAGGCTTTTTATGCATTGGAAGGTATTGGAATTTTAAAGGTCTTGTAATAGACAAAAAAGAAAAAAAAGGTTAACCTAGGTTCCCCAATGAATGGTGACCCTTTGAACTAGAAGGATCCGTCTTTGGGGGCAGGAGACAAATTATCTTGGGCAGTACATGAGGGAGGAAGTTGTTGACTGTAAAATACCTGTAGGATGTTCTTGGAATTTAGAGTCTCATTAGCTCTGGCTTGTATGAAATTTTCTCTAAAGTTGTGGAATAAAGGATCAAGTCAGTTCTAGCTGTGGAATAAAAGCTCCAATCATTTCCAACTGGTTGTCTCTCCTGAGACTGCTAATAAATAAATAAATAAATAAAAAAGGCATCAGCTAATAAACTGAGATTAAAGCACAAAACAGTTGCTACCCCTATCCGCCAGGATTTATGTGACAATGACAACTATGAAACTACTCACAAAAAGATTGTTTGAACAACACAGTATTTAAGTACTATTCGTGTTATTGTGCTTACATTGGAAGAAATATTATGCTGTGAGGTCTCAGGTGCCTCATGCAACAGCCAGCGTTCCCTATGGTCAATCAGTTATTAAAGCAAGGCGGTGGTGGGTGAAAGACTGTGTAGGAATACAACTTTATTACTGATAGGCCTTAGTTTTTCCTGGACTGATTACAAGCACAATTACAGACTTTTCATGGATTTTGGATAACCGATTGATTCATTGATCCATTAACTTTTCAGCATGCTTTGTCTCTCAATTCAGTTGTCTCGTCATGTTTTAGTCAGCAAAGATGCATGTTTAGCTCGTTACTGTCTCATCATCGTCAAAGGGTCTAAAACTAAATTCTTTTAAATGTTAACAAAGGTCCCTCACACCAGGAGAGACTAGAGAGGACCACGGCAGGCACAACTGCATCTCCCAAACAGAGGAGCAGAGGAAAACTCCTAGATGAACAACCCAGCCCTCACAGTTCAGAGCCCTCAGGGAGCAGTAGCAAGAAACCCACAGACAGTGCTGGCAGCCGCCTCAGCAGACCAGATCCAGCTATAAACCTAGAGACCTAGTACTCAAGGGGACGTTACGACCCAGTACTCAATGGAACCCCCCCCCCCCCCCCCCCCCCCAACAAAGGCGTGACAGAGCAAGGGGGGCTCAGGCCCCACCAATTAGCCAATGTCAGTGTGCTGGCACATGCCCAAGCAGCCAGTATCAGCAAGTCTTTCTTCTGTCCTGGCTAGATTTATAAAGAAATTTCTTATTATTTGTTCAACTGATTTGTTATGTTAACTAGGCAGAGACATAAAGGTTTATAAAAAAAAATTACAAATGCAAAACTTTCCACCATGTAATTAGAAACACCATTAGATGGCAGAATATCAGCAGGAAATTGCTCTAACACACCCTTCAAATAGCTTGTCTATACCATGGGATCTTTTTTTTTTGGTAGATTTTTAATATGACAATGTAGGGTAATGGACATTTTAGTGGCTCTCAACAGATTTCAAGAAGTATGAACCAGGTCACCAAGAATCTTTACACTGCCCCATACAGGTTCCATTTCTACTTCAACAAAAATACATTCAACACTAAAGACATTCAATTCCTCTTCTGATTTGGCTATACGAATGATTATCAGGCACACAAAGTTCAGAGAAGAAATAGGCTTGTATTGATTAAAAAAAAAGGAATGGAGGACGACTTGATGAGACAAGGTCCTGGAAGCACTCTCATTGAAATTACTATTGAAAGTCTAGAGTAAAGATACATTCTTGCTTTGGTATTAGGTAAATTCAATTTATATCCAGCTTGATTTTCTAGCAAATCTAACCAGGAGGCAACCTCAACCCTAAGATTTGGTCCAACAACAGAGCTCAATAATAGAAGCTTAAAAAAGGGACTGCTCACAGATTTTAAGTCAGTAGCTGACATTCAGAACATGCTAAAGAAATCTCATTTAGTTCCTTATAAATATGTTTCTTTTCTTGCTGCTGGTCATTCCATGGAAAAGCTGATTTCTGACGGGCAAAAAAAGGTTTGTTGTGCAGTTAGTCTTATTTCTGACCTTTTTAGGTGCACATAAAAGTTCTATATTAAAATAAATTGACACAAAAGTTAGATTTTTCTGTTTTTACATTTTAATTAATTTTAGAATAAAATACCTGTTTCTGTACTTTGTATCTCTTTGCATTCACCTCTACTTTCAGCAGTGTGTGATGGTAGAATAGAAGATCAAGCCAATCACATGCTTTATTTGTATAATGTGTAGGGCAGGGATTGGGAAAATCCAGAGAGCCTTGAAGGCAGGTGTCCTCCAACTTTAAAATGTGTCTTTACTTCAACACATCTGTTAATCCGGTCATTACCTTGACTCTGTAGAACTTGACTGCATACTGAGCCGGTGATTTGACCATTTAGTTGTATCACTCAAATAACTGGACCTGCGACATCTTTAAAAATTGGAAGAGGACTCGATTTGCCCTAGAGTTGGTTTTTACGTTTTAAAATTTCCTTTCTAAAGTATGTTCTTTAAGCAAAATAAATATGACAAAAGTTGACCTGTCAGTGTATATACTGTAATTGTCATGTTTTTAAGGATTCTGACCCACATGAACCAGAGGACTCTCAGGAAATAAGTAAAGAAATACAGAGTTTATTGAAATGTTTGTTTTCTTGGGGTCTCGAAACATGATTTGGCAGGAACGACTGGAAACGGCAGGAACGACACAGATGTTGAGGACAGAGACAGTGAGTGGTAGCAGAGGTTAAGTGGTTTGACTGGAGTTGTTGTTACTTTGGATGAAGGTGGCCAGGAGGATCTGGGTGAGCTGTATTGTGTATTAGTCCTGAGATGATAGTTGTCCAGGGGGTCCACGGAAAGTTGAGTGGTTGAGGCTGGAGCGGGCAGATCGAGCTGAGCAGATGAGGAGCAGCGGCCAGTAGACGGAGATGACCAGAGAGCTTTTGCTGAAGGAGGTGAGCATGAAAGAGTCTTGCCTGGAGAACCTAGGTGAATACAAAAATCTTCAGTTCACAGGAGCAAAGCTTTAATCTAGTAAGAACATGGGCCTGTTGATTTATTGTGTCACTGTATTGAACAGATTAGTGTGTGGATGCAGAACAACTTCCTCCAGTTAAAATCAGACAAAACTGAAATCGTTGTCTGTGGCCCACAGAAACAAACAGAAAGTGTCATCAGTTACCGTCTGACGCTCTCTCTGGAACCTAAACATCAGGTCAAAAATCTTAGGGTAATACTCGATTCTGACCTGAACTTCAACAGCCACATTAAATCAGTAACATCAGTAGCCTTTTACCATCTTAAAAACATTGCCAGAATCATGAGGAATAGTCTATAAACCAGATCTAGAAAGACTTATCCATGCTTTTATCTCTAGCAGGTTATTTCTATTATTACTATTATTATTTTATTTTTATTCAATTTTATTTCTTTTAAATCAATGTTGATTTTAATGTTTAATTTTCTTCATTGTAATGTTTCGTTTTTCTTTATTTTCATTGTCTTTAATTTTCTGCTCTGTTTTCCTATGTAAAGCACTTTGAATTGTCTTGTACACAAAAATGTGCTATACAAATAAACTTGCCTTGCCTTGCCTTGCCTAAGCACAAAAAATCAACAAGGAAAAAAACAGCAGCAACACTTTGCTAGAAGCTACTTGAAAACATAAGAAGTGTGGCACTGAGGAACTTGAGTGGTTACCAGTTGCAACACAATACTCAGGCAACGGGTAGCTGATCCACCGCTCCTCAAGTACTACTCAGGCTAGTCAGATGATGAAGGACACCAGTGCAGCATGCACAGGTGTGGAATGACGCTCCAGCCAGGGTGGAGCTCTGGCGACCCCCAGTGGACAACCTAGATAGGGGCAAAAATCTCAGCCCTGACAGTAATCTTATGACTGCATCTTTTTTTCAATTGAGATTCAAAACATGTAATCATTTTATTAAATACAGGTAAAAATTTCCGGTTTCATCTACATATTAAGACAAACTTTGGTACACGACACTTTTATTATTATAAAGAAATGCAGTTTAAAATTTTATAATACTGACGTTTAAAAAGTACTAGCATTAAAAAAGAGATTTAGTTTTTACTTTTTATTTGAAAATTGTATGTCTAAATATTTAATTGAAAATTATTTTATTGATATTACAATAATTAAACCAGTCTTATTACTGCTGACCAGTTTGCATTCTACAACTGATGAATTTTACAGGCTGGAAGATCTCTCTCAGCACCCAAATATTGTGTTGTTTCTACAAATTCTAAAATTTGTTCTTTATTTCGGAGTTTAACGGACAGCAATTGTTTGCTTGAGAAGCTGTTGTGACCGAAGAGGTCTGAAAACTGTTTCAAATAACTAAATTGTTTTTACAAGGTGAAAGGTTAAAACTGGAATGTTCATGAACACTAAAATTGTCATGTTTTACTTAAAATGTTTTGAAGTTTAAAAGATTAATTGGGAGAGAAGTTTTGGTACCATTAATTATTTTTGCAGACCTGTTTCTTTCAAACATTTACTGTGTGAAGTGTGAAGTCTTTAGTATTCACACCACACCTATAAATAACAAACAACACTTTGACATGTCTGCCTCTTATTGACTTGAACACAATTAGAGAGTCTGTATTGGAAGACATTTTATTGAATGTATGTATTTAATTGCAAACTCCATATTGCCTATATATTACATGCACAAGCAGGCATTCAGGCACAAGCACACATTAATAAACAGACCCACCAATATGCTGTTTCCCATAGAGTCACAAAAAAAGTGTCTCCCATTTGCACAGATATCTTGTCAAAAGCAGCTAAAAACAGTGCAAGGAGGAATATCCATCAGCATGGAACAGTGGACAAAAGGGTCATAACCAAGGACATATCAAGCAGCGCATGAAATTGCATGAGTTCATATAAAAATGTCTGCAGGGGGAATTACAGGTTTAAAGAAAGTATGGTCTATTTTACCAAGCAGTAAATGAAGCATTAATGTTGACACATGAATTGGCAGAATATTAGTCCGCTTCTGCAGGTGTAGTCTCAGTGCTAATTCTTCATAGTTATGGAAATCTAATTTAATCTTGCATATCTTTGGCTGTGGCTGATTCTTTAAGGGCAGTTCCCTAAATAGAATATATCCCCAACTCCAACTAGGAAAATAACCTACATTTAATTAAAGCATTTTCTCTGTATTCCATTCCATGCATGAAAAAAAAACAACAACAAAAAACAAACTATAGTCTTAAGCCAGTCCATTTTGAGAGGCTGTCTATTGATCACTGCGGCTTTGTCGAGTGTGCAGCAGATTAAATCAGATCCGATGTAATAGGCACATACCCTTAATTGGGCCTGGCCTCAGCGGTCCTCTCTATTGACAAAAATCCCCACACTAAATCTCTAATCAAGCAGCAGCTTCGACCATGCTATCTCTCTCTGCCAATTTTTGTATGAGGGGATTTTTATAAGAATTCTGCCATATTAAGGGGGAGCTTAATGGTGTTTAAAAGGCCATCTTATTTATTGAGGTTATTTACTGTACTGAAATCCCTTAAATTCATCCTGATATTTGTGAATGGAAACAGCATATCTTAAGACAAATGGTATAATGAGTAGATGGCTTTCAAAAACCATTAGAAACTAGAGAACAGCAGTACAATCAACACTTTTCATGACATGGAATTAGTTGCTATAGGTTTGACCAACATGGCCTTAATAATGTTATCCAATTTTCTTTGTATTGCAGATGACTAATATTATTTTTCAAAATATTTTATTAATGGAAGGAAAATAATCAAACTAGATCCCTGATTTCAAAGATCAATACACAATTTTCTTGTCACTATGGTGGTTTGATATCAAAACTTGTGTGATCTAAAAAATAATCACTGATTTATTGTCTAATGTCATTAGAATTTCTATTTCTACACATTACTAAATTATAAAAAATGGATGTCAACATTCATTTACATAATGAATGGGATCATGTTGAGCTTTCACCTTTTTAGGCAAGCAGAACCCAAACAATATCCTGCAAGATACTTTATCTACAATAAGCATTTCAATAGTTTCCTTGTCCATATACAGAGTGATTATTCTAACCATTGCTTCTATAAAATTTGTACTTTTCATAAATCTTCATATCTAGAGCTTTTAGTGTTGTTGGACAATTCTCCAACTTGCTTGTTTGAAGTATCATTTTTGTTGTTCAAATCGACACAAATCAGGAGAAGTAAGTTAGTATAAAATAAAATATAGCATTTTGTTTGGAGTATAGGGAATAATTTGACATTGAATAAATTAAAACGAAAAGAAAGTTTAATTTTTTTTCAAATGGTAACAAAAAAGGACAATTAACAAAAAGGAAATTATAAACAAGTATAAAAGTATTTGTTGCTCATACTGTTTTATTTGGTCCCGGTCAATGCAGATATCACTTTTGATGTTTGTAGCAAAAAATGTAAATGGTTTAAAACCAGGTATGCCTTTTTCTTCTTCTATCTTGCTTCAGTGTTAGACTCAGGTTTGGAGGTCTTGACAGCAACCCTAATTTGTTCCATCACTTTGTGATGTTGGTTTCCATTTTCTTATTGTAGGTGCCCCATTGAAGGTATTCTAAACACCTGGCTTTATCTTTTGCTGTATTTTTGTTCCAGATGGAGACATTAACTTGCTGCCATCAAACATAAAATGAAAATGTACTCCTTATTTACCATAGAAAGTACTCCTATGTATTTTTGTCAGGTGTTAGTTATATCGTATTTATTGACAGAACATTTGCTTCTTTAAATCCTAACCACATTCTATTTTAGCCCATATAGGAACTAATTAATTCATGTTTTGCTTTTTTTATTTTTTATGTTTTTTTTAGTCTCTCCACCCTATGCCAGTTGAGGCAGATGGCTGCTCATACCAGGCCTGGAGGTTTTATCCTGTTAAATGAATGGTTGCTAACCATTGTCTCCACATGCTGGCTCAGAATCAGAGTTTTCAATGATCAAGTCACCGAGAATGTGCAGTTGGCTTGCATTACATATGTAAAAAACCTTACTGATATTCCATGATTTAATGTGGACTGAATCGGTGTATATAAAATGACTAAGAACAGTTTGTATTGGAATTGATGTCTCTGATTCTAACTGAATGTTGTCAAAAGTGGACCTGTTTGCATTGTAAAATTTGTTCGTTCTAGCTCTATAAATAAATAAAATGAACTAATTTGAAGAAACACTTCAGGAAGGAAGCTAAGTGGTGCAGTGCCTTAAAGTCTTTTATGTAATAAAAGTGTATGATTATTGATATTCTCCCTTCTTCTGAGATCTAAGTGTACAGGGTAACAGATTCAAAAACAATTTGATTTTTTTACCATTTCCAAAGCTTCTATTTTTGCTGTTTTTTAAACACTCCCTTTATGACTATGGCTTATCCTCTGGGGGATCATAATCCAGAGTGAACCGGTATGAACAAGGATTGCTTATTGTGCAGTAGCTAATGTTGCCCTCCCCAGACTGGCCTTAAAAAGAGTGAACAGAGAGAACAATTACAAAGCCACTTCTGTCTAGGTGGCTGTGTGCTGCAAAGACGCTTTAGATGAGCAGTGAGTGAATTTATTTATCATTATGTCGAGGCCTCCAATAGTTTACACAATCATTGTTTCGTTTGTGCTCTTTGTAGTTAGAGTACATGAAAGCTTTTCAACCTTTCTTAGTAAATCATAAAAATACCATGATGTACGTGGAAAAACAATATGCATGTTTATCTTAAATTTACTGACCAATGGAAGAATGTAATTTACTGTCAGTTCGGTCATAAGTGACCTTTGTGGTGAAGGATTTGAAGGGGGCCATTTGAAGTTGATGAGCAACCAGATAAACGCTTCTTAACAGAGATAAAACTGATGCAACAAATACCCTGTTATTTCTCTTTTGCTTTTATCTTTCATCAAGTTCTCTTCTTTTCCCCTGCAAGATCCAGTTTTAAAAATTAAATGTCAGAATCAATATTTTCTACAGTTCATGGAACATAATTATATGTGTACTGTGTGATTATGTCTGTCATGCAGGTCGGTGTGTTGCTCTGTGTGCAGGGAGATTAATTTGTTATCATCAACCTGAATCCCATGAATGCATTTGATCCGTATTCTTGCTATCTGACATCCTACAATAATTGCTACACAAAATTGTATGCAATTGTATGAAGTTACCCTTGAACTGAATAGTATTTTTCAGCACAGATCACTTTTCCATCCATCTATTTTCTGTACACCCTTGTCCCTATTCAGGTCGGGTGGGTCTGCTGACGCCTATATCCAGCCTACAACTGGCGAGAGGCAGGTGTACACCCTGGACAGGTTGTCAGTCCAACCCCAAGTCCTTCTGGTGCACGAGTAAAAAGACACACCTGTTTACGTACAGCCGCCATTTACGCAGACAAAAAAAAGGTTTTTAGAGACATTCATTTTCGGATGCATTGCACGTTTTGATTTGGAGGATTTGTTCTAAAATGATGATGGTTGTGAGTAAACCTCACCACAAAGGCAACCAAATTTATATATTTTTTTAACAGTCCACATCACACATGCCTATTTCAGTCTATTGCATTTTTTCCCTGTGCTTTCCATTGCTAATCATGAATCTGTAATCTATAAAGGAAAATTGTATGTTTATACATATTTTTACAAAGAAGTACTTTTTCTTTGAAAAATTGCGGTTTCAGTGTAGATCCTACATAATTTTCCATTGGACTTCAGTTCCATCGAGGAAGCAAATACTTCTAAAACACTTATGATAAACAACATCATTATGGATGTCCTAAGAGTTTTTTTTTTTTTTTTAAACTTACAAATTCAAAATTTTCTTAAAATCCTTGATGACCGTAGATGTTATGAGGCTCAAAATTCACTCACTAACATTTCAGCAGAGTTGCAAGCGCAGACACAGAGCGGAGCGCGAGCAGAGGGAGCAGAGGGAGCTGAGCGAGCGAGCAGTTTGTCAGAGTTGAGCGCGTGTCCGAGCACGTATGAGCGATCATAATTATTTCTCCTTCATATAGCTCTATGCGCGCAAACCTGGTGGCACAAAAATCACGCCATACGCGGCTCTGCTGAAATGTTGAGTGAGTCTGAGAGTATGAATCCACTTTGTGTATTTGGAAGGAATTATTTAATTGGATGAAAAAGGCCAGTCTTTGATTAGCTGGGAGCCCGGCTCATTTGCATATAATGTAGAGTTGCTGACACAGAGCGGAGTGAGCTGAGCGAGGGGGCAGTTTGTCGGAGTTGAGCGTGTGTCCGGGCACCTTTGAGCGGGCGCGTTTACCTGTTATTCGTGCGCACACTCTTGCGGTTGTTGCTCCTTCAGGTGGCTCTGTGCCCACGGACCTGGTGGCACAGAGATCACGCCATAAGGCCCACCCAGGCCCAATAGTAGCACCGCGGGTGGTATAGGTGTCTTGGTATCGGTGGTAATCTTATGAGTACGAGTAGAGTACCTATGCCTGGTATCCAGTGTCGGTATCGGTGCATCCCTAGATCTTTGTATGATTATTACTCATGATATATACTGTTATGGGGGTAAGTAAGCATTCAACCCTGCAAATGAATTCTTAAATGTTCTGTATAGCTGTCCAGAGTGAGTACAAATACAGAAATTTTGCTCCCATCGATACCCAACGTTGCAGCATTGCAATATTTCCCTTAAAATGTACTAAAATGTAAACACTAAAAGTCGTTCATTTCGAACTTCAGATGCCTCCTAAAACAATATCTGGGGGGGTCAAAAAAAAATGTACTCAGTTTTTTTCAATATTTGGGTCTTACAATATATTGGTCTGACAGACGGAAGGATGGATGCGATCATCTACTTCCCTTAATACCATGCGATCGACCCGCCACCCTCTCACGATCGATCAACGTATTGGACAACCCTAGATGTTTTAACAGTATGTCTGACCGTCAGGAGACGCAGAACCTAACATTGGATTGTGGGGAAGTATACAAGTACATTTCAATAAACAAAACCTTTGTTAAAGTTGATTTATTTCAGTAACAAAACTTAGTGAAATGAGTAAACGGAAATCAGTGTAGCGCAGTTGTTCGGTGCCTAAAAATATACAGAATGTTTCTTTGGAGAACTAAGGGTGAAATCAGCATTTAGAGATCTTAAAATTGAGAAATCTAAATTGAGTAGAGGGGATATTCCTGCCACATTTGTTTACAATTAGAATGCTAAGTAGTTCAAATATCAAAATAACGACAATATTATTTAAAAATGCTTTATTTTACTACTATAGAAAGTCTATTTAAAAATTACCATCAACGAGGCCTGGCCCTAACCAATTTGGTGCCCTAGGCAAGATTTTAGGTGGTGCCCCCTTGCATCACAATAAAGTACTTGCACTACTAGTGTACATAAGAAAAGCTTAATAGCTTTGTCTTGGAAATTTTTTTATTTAAATAAAACAAATTTTCATTACATTTTTTTATAAATAATTAAAGAAACAATTAAAAAAAGTGAAAAATAGGACATCAATGAAACGTTAACATAGAAAAAAATACCAGGATTTAAATAAAACTAAGAAAATAGGAAAAGATGATCTTACAAAGAGCACTAGTGGTGTTTTTGGTCCTAATTTTATTAACTAACTTCATTAGCTTCATAACTAAACACCAATCTCCCACTTGACTTGCTACAGCTTTACTCTCCTGGATTTTTCTTCAGGAAAGTAATCTACAAAATCAAATCAAAGTACCATGTTTGTCATATTCATTGATGGCAATGATGGGAAATTTTGTGTTTTCCTTGCAAGTTCAGCACCATCAATGTCTGACACGCTGTCATGATTTGACACTTGTGTAGAAGGTCCTCTTCTCCTAAGAAAATCATGGAGCATACCTGTTCACCTCTCCAAAATTCTGAAATCTCTCATTAAGAAAAGAGATGGCAGTATCTATAACCACATTAAAAATGTGGTTTTCATTTTTTGTAGTCCATATTGAATGGGTTAATTAGGAGACTCCTAGTCAAAGTGTTTTTTTGTGATTCTGCTTGTTGCTGCTGCATCACTGCTGGTTTTTGCGGCTGAGGTGGAGGCAACAGGATTTTGCAACGGAGGGACTGAGAAACCTCAGCAGTGCAGCTGAAGACAGAAGAGAAATATGTGAAACTAGTCTAATAATAAACACATGATTTAAAGAATTTAAATAATATGAAATAATATAAATGACAAAAGAGATACATGCATGATGTAGACTGTTGTGTATAATAGACAATGCAATTTAAATTATTTTTGTATTGTAAAGGCTAGTAATTATTGTATTGTCATTACAGTGAAATATTTATTAGCAGAATGGAAAGAGTAAGAATAGACAAATTGCAGGATAATATACTATAGCATATGGGAATGCTAAATTATGCTGAAACATTAATGATATGCACTTTAACATTGATGCAAAGCTTAACATAATAAACACATCTTAGAACAGGGGTCTTCAACGTTTTTCCAGGCCAAAGACCCCCAAACTGATGGCGACCCCTATCAGGGGACCCCCTAATATATATATATATATATATATAAATATATATATATATATATATATATATATATATATATATATATATATATATATATATATATATATATATATATATATATATATATATATATATATATATAGGGGGGGGGGATTAAAAAAATAGTCTAATCAACCAAAACTTTCACGACTATAATGCAGTACCTTCGCGGACCCCCAGTTAGGTTTCTAACTATGAAAAGGAATTGTATTTTTATTGATTGTTGCAAGCTGGGAAACATGACATAATCATGTCAATACAATGAACACCATAGCACATGCTTAATAAATCTAATATTTACACATTTGTCCAAGGACGGTGAGAGAAGGCAGGAATGTGTAATTTTCCATAAGAACTGGGCACTTACATATTATTAACTGATGTTAACTAACAGATAGTGCTAACTATATTGGCAAACTATGCCATGCTTATGGCTAACGCTATTATCGATCATCGTTCTGCTACAGCAGAATAAAATCAGAAGCAGAAGAAATAACATCATTTCTACTATAACCTTACCTTTATCTTTGTTGAGTTTTTTTCTTTTTTTCCTCCCCTGTGCACGGGACAGTTTGGGATGCTTTGATATGTTTAGTTTTCTGACACAAAAGATGAAAACGAAGTGGCGGGTAAAGGGGGGAGGGGTACGGGTTGTTTCAGAATCTGGCTTATTAATAAAGTAATACTTTAAAGGCTTTTAAAGTTTAAATGTGGAATCATTATTTTCTTAGGATTTAACATTGTTCCTTAATAAGTATTTGCCTATACTGCCTAGGCCGCGGGCCAGGACTACCATTAACCGTTTTAAATATTTTGTTCTTGATTGAAGTGTGACAAACACATCATTGTACTTTTTGTGTAAAGTTGAATGTCTTGAATGTGAAAATAACACTTGATGGGAAACAATTTCTACAGGGGATATTTATTGATGTTGTTCTGATGTTCTGTAGTCTGTGTATTGTGGTCATAGTATAGGCCTATATATATTTATTCAATTAACTTCCTATCATTCCAAAAATTATATATATATATATATATATATATATATATTTTTTTTTTTTTTCTAAATAAAATAATTACTTAAATAAATACATAGTTTCATGTCATATAAATGTTAGATGGAGAAATTGAATTTGTGAAAACATGTTCATTATCAAAGTAAGAATATTCTCAGATTTTTTTATGAGTTATGAATCTGGTTAAAATAATCTGACTGAATTAATATTCAGCAAGGTTTTGTATTTATTTTTACCATTGCTTACTAATTCCCCCCCTCAAAAAAAAATAAAAAAAAATAAAAAACAATGCAAAATTAGATAATATCATTCTTATCATCATTATTATCCTCATTATCATTCAAGACACACAAACCTTGTCGAGGGATTGTCAGAGCAGGTTTTGACTTAGATATGGTGATGAATCATTTAAAAACCTCAAGGCAAATGCATAACAAATATGTGGTTAAGAGCTACAAAATGTGAAACAGATGTCTACATAATTTCGGGTTTTATTGCTGCACTGAATAAAAACACAAAACAACAACAAAAAAAACCCCAATAATTTTCATAAATGTATATGTTGTATCTGTAAATGATCTGCTGTTTATCGGGGTTTGACAGATATCATTTTTTATTTATAACATGCTTTACATGTAAACTTTGAAGAGCTACAGGGGACATGACTAATATTGAACAGCATAAAATAGTACAAACTAAAACAATTTATTTTCTGACCTCTAGCTGCAGCTCATGAATAAGATGCTTCTCACATGAATCCCTTCTTTACACTGGTGCTCTATGACTGATCCATCGGGGACCATCACTACTGTAGTACTTAAACCTTCAGAGGAAATGTAGGATGCATCTAGGGGTGGTTTAGTATTGCCTTTTCTCTCTTGTGGGAAATCAGGTGTGTCAAGAGTGTTTTTATTTTCATTTTCTTTGGTTTTTCACCTCTATAAATATATAAAGTCTGATTTGGCTGGCTAACATTATTGTCAGTCTGGGACCGTTGAAAATCTACATTATATTTTTTCTTTCTGTAAATGACATGAGTTAACAGGGATAAACAGTGACATGACATTTATCATGGTTCATAAAATGCAGCTGCATTAAAAAATATATTGTTCCCTTTTAGTATGTATTTTACAGTTAGTATTATATATATATATTTAAAAAAAGATAATCTAGAGAGAAAATCAGTGGTAAAAATGCAATTTAAGATGATTTAACAATGTACATATTAGTAAAAATTATGGATTAAGATTAAAATGCAGTTTGACTTAAACAATTTTACTGCAGTAAAGTCACTGTACGCTACTCTTCGCTTTAATTAACATTACAGTTGCAAGCGTAGGTGGGAATATTTTGATCCTGCTTTGATCTCCCTTGTTGCTATGAAAAATGTGTTGCCGTCAGTTTATACTGGGAGATTAAACATTGGAAATCGAAAGCAAATTGGAAATGTTTTTATTTTATTTAGCTTAGATTTGCTACTTATTAGGCTTTCATTGCCCAGTTCAAATTTTGTAAAACCAATTCAACATTCTTGTGACGCAGATTAGAAAATAATTTGATACTTGGTAAAATTCAAGAATTAGACATTCTGCAGTAAAGTAATTTGCTGCAGCATGAACTGCTTTAAATGCATTCACAAAAATTCAAATGTTTATGGGATCACGGTCATTAAATCAATTATTGAAAATACTATTTGCAATTCATCAGCTTTAATATTCTCTATGCTTCTGCTGTACAGGCTGTAGACAGGCTACAATAGAAAGATAAAACAACAATGCTTTGCTGCTTATTAAAGCTTCAAACCTTGATTATGCAGTCTTGCCTGGTAAATACCTCATCTTATCCTTAGTTTTTTTTTTGTATTTCTTTAAAAAAGGACAAGCAAGTTTTTTAAATTTTTTTTAAATTTTTTTATCACATTTATTTTTAAATTACTGAAAGCAGTATTATGGTGGTACAAGATTTATTTATGAAAGCTGTTTTAAATAGTTTTTCTTACAGTTTAACAAACCCAATTATCTGATGTAGGATCAAAAGCATCCACACGTATCCTAAATTTATTAAGGATTTAATTCAAAGAGAGGTAAAACAAAACTCTTTAATTTGGACTGGACGCACACATTCATTGTTTGTCTACTTAAGACTACCTTGAACTCTTAATGAAAAACAACCAATTCCTCTTAAAAGAGTTACAGTCAAGTAAGCAGCAGCTTACAAGGTGAAATGCTGATATAATAAGTATTCCATCTGACCAAAAAACTACGTCAGGATTGTATCATTAGTGAATTTACCTGTAAATACTGACAAACTGATGTTACTTTAAATAAAAGAAAAACATTTTTTCCGTCATTGATATCTAAAATATTCATAAAGTTGGATATTGAATATCTATCAACACATACACTCACCAGCCACTTTACTGGTTACCCTTTTTAAATTCTTCAATACAAATAGCAAATCAGCCAATCCAAGAGCAACAATTCAATTTATTTATGAGATACAGGATTACTTGCTAAAAGGAACTACTGAGAAACTTGGACTGATTGCATTTGTCTCTGGATTTGATTATCCCTCAAGGACTCAAAAGTTTGTACTTTGCCGTCTTGTCATCAGCAACTTCATTATCAGTACTCAAAGGGTCCTTATTAATCTGAAGTATCTGCACAAAACAATAAACTCTTGAGAACCCGCGGCTGAATGTTCACAATGAGCTGGAAAAAAAGAAAAGGATTGGAAAAATTAATCAGAACATTCATTCGAGAATGAATCAAGGCAGAAATTCCGTATTAATTTAGCATGCTACCTCAGATTCATTCTGTTTTCCCTTTCTATTATATTCATAGAAAACTAGAAAAACTAATGATATATAAAAAATAAAGAAAGAAATCTCTGTGGCTGTGCGTGTTACATGTTTACATCCAATCTATCTAAACTGTCTCCTTGAATCACAATTCTGTCTTCTTGGTTTGGCAAAATGTTGACAAAAAACAATTTCTGCAGTTATTATATAATGTATGTCATCGGTTTATTGAGTTGGTGTGAATGTATCAAGTAAAGAGATTTTAATTGTTGGATGTTGGTGGATATTCATCTATTTTTTTGAAAATGAGGCATTGAATGAAGATGGGTTATGGGCTCTAGATTGGAAAGTATAATACAATGATAATTTAAAGAGCAAGGTCGGGTGATGAGAATTGAAGGAACTCCACCGTTTTTCCGACCACCGTGTCCACTTTCTCACTTTTACGATACACTGATCAAGTATGAAATAGAGAATTTGTATGGTGTCAGACTGTAGGGGGTTGCGCATCGTCTGTAATAGACGTGGTGGCCCGTATGTTCAGCCTGTGTTGTGTTGGCTTGTGAGCTATGGGCTTTTGGCGGACACAGACCACTGAATGCGGCACTGGTCCTCGATGTTGGGTGGAGTGGCATGTGTGGTCTAGGGACGGCTCTGCTTTGTGCTGGGTCCCTGGTGTTTAGTTGTGGAGTGACCTTTCTGAGTGCACGCGTGTATTGCTGGGGGGTGGGGATAATAGTACCTTCACACTTTTTCTGGGGTAGCTGCCTTGTGGAGCATGTCTCTCTTGGGACTCTGTGGGGTGTCACAACAGTTGTCTTATGGCCTACAGTAGAGCAGGGTGTGTGCTTACATTTTTATTACAATGTAAACTGCTGTTATTGACCATCTTTAAAGCTCTTGTTTAAAAAACAATTTAATAGGGCTTTAGTAAGTTGAGAGCTTGTTTTTTTGAGGTTTTAAAAAATATTGGAGTGGATCCAATAAAGCACCTTCAGTATGTCTTGGAATTGATGTTGTTTGTCCAATAAATCTACAAGATTTAACACTTTTGTTATTGTTATTATATTAATATTGACCAAAATTTTAAAGAAATGTCTTTAAAGCTTTGTTCAACACATCCCTTGAAATATCAAGGCCGTTGTTCATGCATTAGGAGGGGTCCTGCCCAGTAAGCAATGTATTAGTTTGATTGTTTTTTTTAGTGCAGTGTTAGCCTGGATGCTCATGTGCATTTATGATAATGTTTAGATGCCATTGTAACCCTAAAACAATAATGTCTAGTACTAAAGAGCATGTGGAAAACTTTGGGTTCAGATGTTGAATACATTTTAACTGAATAACTGTAGAAGTATACTTGTTACTCTCATTATAAAGCAATAGCACCATATAGACACACTTTCTATATAAAAAAAAAGTAAAAAAAAAAAAAAA
>JAVLVB010000558.1:2222746-2233522 GCA_032876305.1 Orestias chungarensis | reverse complement strand
CCCCATTCTTTCCAACTTAATGCATTCAGAAGCATAAAAATAATTACTTATTTAGACTTTATTGACACAGTTAGGAAGTTGTGTGTTAAAAAACTATGTATATATTAATTTAATACACACATTTTTGCAGTTTTCTTGCAATATGAGCAGTGATAGCACAATGCTGAGCGAACCCCATATACGTTTAAAATGAATTATGCAAACAGAAACACTCTCTTGTTCACAAGTGAAAGACACACAATAGATCGGGGCTCTCGGCATCGCCTTTGAGTCGTGAACGAACATTATTCTCTAGTTTATGAAAACTAATGAGTTCCTATCACTGACTGATGAAACGGGCTCAAGAGAGCCGGTAGAGATAAGGAAGAAGTTGATGCCTGAGAGCCACAGCAAAAACAACCACTCAATACCCTCAGCCCAGATTTCTGGAAAGCGTCTAGTAATGAATTTTCTCCTGATGATATTCTCCAGTAAATACATTCATTTTGAGAGCAGAGCGCTTTCATGAAATTACACTTGTCTATTTTGTGCATTTAAAGCGACAATGGCATGATGACTAAACTCATAAACTATCATGTTGCTGCAGCCTTTACTCTCTCATAGAGATATATTAGAAAATCTGTTTGTTTATTTTATTTCATTTTTTTTGTTCCTAAATCTGTGCCTTATAGCAGTTTGTGTTCATCTTGTCAGCCAAAAGCCAATTTGCCCAACAATGCAAGAACATCAGAGGGCTTTTAAACTGAACACATTGTTGAAGTCTGAGCTTCCGACACTTAAATCCCAAAGATGAGTGTTTTGTGGAGGAATAAAAAGTCCTTTTTGAGACAGACTGTCAAATGTTGAAAAATCAGAAATCAGTCGGAATTAAATTTGACCAAACTTCTGCTTATGGCCAGTTAGACTTACGATTATTATCTTTATTTAATAGATACAATAATAATGAGACGCTAAAATAGTTATTGATGTTATTTTTTTCCGATCTTGTTTTTGAAAATCAGATATGTACATAGAGAATAATTAGTATCTCTTCAAACAATAAGGAAAATCCCAATTGATGATTAGATTGCTTTGGAAACCTTGCATACTTTTAACATAGAAAGTACTGCTAGATGTGTGCTATAATCTCGAAACCCTGGTAAATTATGACAGATGGCTGCTCGCACAAGGACCAGAATGTTCCCAACCCTAGGTGCTTCAAATGCCTCACAGGCCCTGATTTCAGTAGCTTAGATTAAAAAAAATAAAAATAAAAAAAATAAAAAAACACAATAAAATGCAGTCCAGATGAGGTAAGAATGCACAAAATAATGTTTAAGCTTTGTGCACAGACAAAAGGTGGCCTGAAACTTCCCATTAATTTCCTTTAAATGTATTAATTTCATTCTACATCAAGTTTAGCCATAGATGTACATTATCTTAAACATTTAAAACCACAGGGTTATTTAAGCTTGCTCTAGTAAGCCATGACTATACGTTTTGCTACACACCTGACCTAAATGTTGACCCCTAAATTGTGACAAGTGGGGAGGTGTTCAGACCGCTTGCTGTAAACATCTAAATATCGTTTAAAACCAATGCATAATAACGTACGATGGATGCATTGTCACTGCAACTGGAATAATAGGGAAGGGATGCCTTTTCCCCCAAATTGATGATGTCTGCCATATAAGCTGAGTTAGACTCCATTGTTCCTATATCTATGACCGGAACCAGGTGCAGTGTTCCAGAAACTGACACTGTCGTAATGTTTTGAGCTTTTGACTCACAAAAACAGAGGACTCTCAGGGGATCAATTATAATGAATTTATTGAATGATGTGGAGGGGAATCCGGCAACAGGAAGCAGCAAGCAACGGCAATGTACGGCGGGGCAAAAGGAACAGCGGGGGCAGCGGGAAACGGCAGGAGACTGAGCAACCAGACGACGTTTGAGACCAGAGACTTCTGAGGGTAAGGACAGAGAAGGTGAGTTGATGTATAATGGAGGGAGAGTAATGTTGGAACGATCTTACTTTGAGTGGATGGGTGGTTGACGCCAGGGAGGAGTGAGTGGTGAGTCCTTTCCGCAGTAATCCGATGGTGTGGTTGTCCAGAGGGTGTGTGCGGCGGATGGAGCGATGCTGGGACGGGCAGACCGAGCTGAGCTAAGAGTAGTGGGGAAAGAAGATGGATGCGGCAAACCAGAGAAATATCTTGAGTGGATTTGAGCACTGGTGTTGGAACCTGAGGTGAGTACACAGGAGGTTAGGGGCATGGGAAACTACAAAGTATGAAATAAAACTCAAAAAGGCAACTGGAGAAAAACTAGAAAACACTGGAGAACCACTAGAGCTAGAGATCAAACAAAACAACTAAAAACCACCCACGACTTGAGGCTGGCACTGAGTACTTGAAATTACCGAGGGTAAACAAACACTCAGGTGTCAAGTAGCTGATCCACCACTTCTCTTATACTGGCTCAGCTCATCAATGCCAACCGGGCACACCTGGAGGTGGAAGGCACTCCAGCAGAGAGAGAGAACACTGGCGACCCCCTGTGGAGAACCTGGAGAAGAAGCCGAAAAGACTCACTCTGACACACACCTGTTCAGTTGCAGATGTTAACCACTCCTGATATCCTGAAAATAGGCTTTTACCTGCATTAATTAAAGGGCAGAAATGTGTTTAAATTATTTGGTCTGGGATTTCAAGGCCAGCCCAAAGCAGAGTAAAGCCAGAGTGAAGCCTGCTTTCCTGGATACCATAGTTAACATGACCAGTCAATACATCAGATTCCATACACTGTCAAAAACAGGCGGACATCACAAAGCAGTTTGCTGCAATATCTGGTTTTCCTAATGTAACTGGCACAATTAACAACTCCCATATAACTATAAGGGCTCCATGTAAAGATGAAGATGTGTATGTAAATAGAGATCATGTTTATTTTAGTAATGTCCAAGTCATGACATCCACCTACGTTACTGGCACACTGGCCTGTCTTGCATTATTTCCCTGGTTCAAATCAATATAGGAAAGAGACGGAAGACAGGATCTTTGGTGTTGAGTTTATGAAAAACTAATCTGGAATATGTAACAATTCTAGCCCATTTATTGCTACACTACTGGGCTACAGCTTGGAAAAACCCCTGGCTGGGTCCCGAGTGTTGAGGTGGCGACGTGTAAACTTTATTTCAGGCCATGTTTTAAACTCTCAACCTCACATAAAATAACATTGATCAGCTGGCTCTTTTAATCTTAACTTTAGATTCATGAGATGCTTTGCATTCACAATTTATGGTCTAATGTGGGCATGTAGAAGGCCGAATAGGCCACAGGCTCTTTGTACCAAGTGTGTTCAAACTAGCAGGTAAAGCCATCTAAGTTTGCACACAGGTGATTTATAAAGGAAAATTGCTCAAAGGTGTGCGTTTCTATGTTTTATAGATCTGGATTTTTTTAATTTATTTATTTTTTGCCATAAACCATTTTCACATTATGGGTGTATACTTTCAATATGGATTTTACACAGTGTTTTATGAATGAGACCCCCAGGTGTTACACTTAAAGAACTAACTTGATATTCTGCCTCCATAATAATTGACTGAAATAAACAGTTTCCCCCCACAAAAATGCTAAATTCAGCTGTTTGGAAATATTTTTTTTGTACACACATACAGTGTTATGGCTTTAAAAAGAAGGCAATGATTGGCATATCTGTTAAGCACCCACCTGATTACACAGGAAATAGCAGGCGTTAACAAAGGAGCTCCTCAAACAGCTGGATGATAAAAATGGTCCCCTGTATAAGAAATTCTTGAACAACTAAATACGTCTTTCCCTAGTGTTAGTCTACTGTATAAACAAATAACCTTTGTGGTGAACCTTCATAATTGAAAAAATCAACAAATTATCTAGGGCCTCTTTTAATAACATTTAAAATGTACAGAGATTTCATGGTCTAAAAATGAAGTTTTAGTAAATGTTTACATTTTACTTTTAGATGTCTAACATTCTTACGTATTATATAAGTGTTAAATGAAGGATTTACCCGCAAATGCAACAATAAACATCCATATTGAAGTTTTGGTTGGAGAATGTGGCTCACATAAATTAGTATATTTTTATCCTTTATGTTTATATTGTAGGTGTCTGGTTGTTGATGCGTAAATTTTTTTTTGAATATCAAGTACGTTTTAATGAGGTGGAAGAACCAAGACTAATGTGGGAATTACGCACAATTATGCACAGAGTAGGATGTACACAACTAAGCAGTGCATAGTAAACAATAACACAAAAGGAATCAGGAGCGACGGGCAACAGTAAGAATGCAGTCATAAGTGGGCAAAAACAAGTTGCTTCTAGACTGGGAGGGTTGATTACTGGAAGTTAAATGGGTGTGTCTGATTATCGGGCTGATGCTGTGGATGCAGGGAGCTAGGCTACCAGCCACGTAATAATGCAAACTATGGAATCAGTGTTAAAACTAAGGCTCTTACTGAAAAGAGAGCAAATAACTAAACATAAAAATACGAGACTCAAATAAAAACACTGATTAGGATATCACAAATTACAAATAAAAGGCTATGTTTCATTCATCATAACTACCATATCTTAAGAATAAATAATAATAATTTTGAATAGAAAATATTTTACTTTCTATGTTTTCTAATGTAAATCTGACTTCAACCTCAGTTTAACATTCATATTTACTGTTTATTTACAGCAAGACTTATTAACCTTTTAAACTTATTTATCTTTCATAGTACCTTATAAAAATACTATAATTTTCCTCTCACTGTAGATAACTCTTGGACCATTGGGAGGCTGTTAAAAATCGTAGGACTTTATCTGAATGCTTTTTAATGAGCTCCCTGAGGGCATTCTTTGTTAAATGAACCATTGGCGGCTAGGGTACCTGCTTGAGTCTTTAGTAGCTGTTCCCAGTGGCTGAGTATGACAAAGTCTGAGTCGCAGGTTAGTAAAGGTTTCACCAACTTCACCATGGGTTAAGGTGCAAGACTTTTGATTGTGCTGTCCAAGAGCCTATTTTACATACTTTTTGGATGGACAGATTTAGATCTGCTTGGTTGGAAGGCTTTTCATTTTACAAAGGAAGTCCAACAATTAAGTCTAGCAGTAGGGAGAAAAATAGCCTCCGTTCAGATGAACACCAACCAGCCGAAGTTGATTGATGGGGCTTCTGTCTTTCTTCAAATGGTACAAAGAGCCTGTGGCCCAGAAAGGGCTGATGAACAGTAGGGAAGAGTGAATGCTACTCAACCCTGTCGAGTTAATTATTTCACTCACAGCAATATCTTCCTCTTGCACCATTTTATGACTTGCTTTTTTTGTACCTTTTCTTCTTAACAGCCTTGTTAAGCTCAGAGTACCAGCAGTTTTGTGAATGAATATCTTAGGAGAATGATGAAAAAACTATCCGCCTCCCTTAGAAAGGTTTTAGCCACATATTGTGCATTTTTATTAAAAGCTAAGACAAAACACAATCTATAATGGTTGTCTTTTTTCCTAATTTTATTGTGGGTGACAGATTTTAAGTATTTAAATGATTACTGTTTATGTTCCCCTTCTTCTACACTTAGAAAAGCTACAAAAAATTGGCATCAGTAATAATTCAAGACTAACGTCATACCTGCCATTATTCCCATATTTCAACAAATATGCAAATTACAAAAAACACCATGCACATTGGACATTCAACAATTCTTTCTAAAAAGCTAGAGCTGCGCTCAATGCAAGGAAGTTATAAAAGAAAACATATGTAACACGAATAATGATTTTATATTTGTCTACAATTTAAGAAATTCATTCCTAAATTTTAAATTTATCTTCTACCCAGAGAAGGGTTCTTTCTTTCTTTAAATTAAAGCCCTTAAAGCACTTTATACATAAAAATGCCCTTTGCCTTAAAGTCAGACAAGCATGGTATTGCCAAGTCTTGCATGGCTGGACACCTTGAGATTTATAAATGCATCGTTTTGTCTACATTTACAGCTTTTTAGACCCTACATGTACTAACAACTCCCACAGGACCCGAATTAAAAACAACAATCAACTGAATGTCTTCAAGTAGGACTGAAAATATGACAGAATAATGACATTGATGCATCAGCTAGTCTGGTTTAGAGTAAAATAGCTGTTAGCAAACATCTGCTGTGATCCCCAGTCAAACGATGTCACTTAAGAGTTATGAGCTTTAAATTCTTGATTTTCAGACATAAATAATCCATTAATTCTAATCTCGTTGCTGATATGTTACTTTTTCCCCAGAACCTTGCTTAATGCTATAAGAGCAAGGACTCCAGCTGGCCTTAACAGCTGCTTATTTAACTGTGATATATATTATCTTTCAAGATTCAAGACCACTGCCAACTTGCTCAGTCATCAGTTTTTAACTCAATTATTTAAAGCAACAATAAAGAAGTTTCAGTTTCGGTAGATTTTGCGGAGGACCAGCGCATAGCATCGTAAAATCCTGACCTCCTGGTTGCCTGCAGTTATATTGAAGTACATTTCTGTTTTCAGTGGCTGTTTGAATGATGAATAGCTATGAGGTAATGAATTTAATTGTGGCAAAACAATATCATATGATAATGTGGAAAAATTAGTAGCGGGGGAGGTGACGCATGCCGTAAAGTAGTCAGCACATTTTTAGTTGTTTTGTTAAAAGTTGTTTAGTGTTGGTCAATGTCAGAAAATTGATTTTTCAGGCTGGTTTTGTTTGTGTTTGCCTGCTCTGTCTGTTTTCGTTCCAGAGGGCGTTTGTGAGGCTGATGGGCTGAGCTGGCTGAGCCTCTTGTGCTTGATGAGCAGCAGGTGCTCCTCTTTCCCTTGATTGCTGTGTGCACTACAAGACCAGTGGCTCTGCAGTCATTCATTGGCTGGTTGTCAACCATTCATGGTACCTCCAAGCCTGCTCTTTGTTGTCTGTCTCGAGTTACTCCAAGCCTGCTCTTTGTGGTCTGTAGTTGTCTAGTTACTCCAAGCCTGCTTCCAAGCTGCAAGTATTACCTCTTGTTGTCCCTACTAATTCCCACTGTGTATGTCATCAGGTTCCTGCTCAACCCATTCTCACCCTTACAAGAGCATACTGGATTTCTCTACCCACGACTGCATCTGTTCCTCTTCAGCCTCTGGTCTGTGCTACCTGTCCGTCCAGCAGCACCATCCTCAGTATCTGAAAAAACAAACCTCTGGTAAGTCCCCCCCCCCCCCCCCCCAACACACCCACAACCCTGGAATCACTTCAGGCAACAATCCCTTTTGTTTTGTTTTTTTACTTTGAACTTGTAACTTGTAACTATAGTTTCTCGGTACAAAGAGACAACTCCTGATTTGATTATTGCCTTTACTCGTTATTTTTTTATTTTTCTGACTAATCAAAATAGATTTCCTAGCTAGCGTCTACCTCAGACAAAAAAAAGAAATGCCTGTTTATCACTGCTTCATAAAACCCCCTTCAAAAATCAAACCGCTCCTTTGAAGCAGTCCCTTTGTTGATGACCGGTTTTACCTCTACATCTATGTACCTTGACAATATTTTATTAAATGTTTCAGATGCCAGAGTGTAGGTAAAGGAATAGTGAAGAAATGCAGAGCACACATACAATTTTATTTAACACAAGAGTAAAATTTTTCTGTTTCCACCTAAAAGTGTCGGTGTATATAAGAGAAACTAACTCAAATTGATTTTGTTACTGTTTTATACATCAGTACGGACTGAGGTGAATTATTCTGTGCAATACTATGACCTGGAACGTGTCGGCCTATCAGCCAGCTGTCGCCTCTAGTTATTCTCATCACTGTGCTGTCTGCCTCTACACTGGCACAATAAGGATCCTGTCTTCAGTCTTATTTTTTTAATAGAGTGCAGACAGACTGAGGCAGGAGCAGCTGGTGTTTTTGCTCATCTTAAGCAGAAAAATTAGACTGGCACAGCAGCCCTGCTGCTGAATATCAGCACACCTGCAGTCAATCAATAATCTGGTCCATGTGAAAATATTAGGAGTGAAAATTAAATTAGGGAATTAAGAGTGATGTGAATGTCAGTCGAACCCTTTAAAGCTAATTAACTGCTGCAGTCTAAGCCTTCCAATTAGTGGAAAGAGTCCACAAGCATACAGAGTATTATGGGTTGGATTAATTGGGTCTCTGCCATTTGGAGGCCTGAGAGCTCCCGGTGAAATTCACACTTGCGTATTTGCAATTTTAACTATCGAGGGGAGGGTAAGATGAGTTGTGCTTTCCTGTCACTTGTTATTGCCGAGGATCTTGTACACTACTCTCTCCACTCAGATCCCCAGAGATGGACCACTGTTGCTGCTGACGGTGTCTTGTGTCTTAATGAAGAAACTACTGTTTCTGTCAGGTATCTGCAATACGTATGAGTAGAAGCTAAGGGCACACACCTAAGGTGTGAATTTCCTTAAAAACTGGTATATGGTAAGGATTTCTTGAAGATTTTACAAGCTATTATTAAACTCTTGTTTTTTTTTTTAAACCTCTCACTAATTTGTACTGGACCATCAATCCAATACAAATGATAAGTTCATTACAAATAATAATTTTCTATTTTAAATTGCTTATTTGAACTTTTTTTTTTGAAATCCATAAAATGTTGTAATTCAATGGTTTGTCTTGATATAGAAAGAATTGGAAAAACTATCCGGATGGATGTTTTGCTTTTAACACATTAGGTCAGAAGGCTACTTCTGAAATAAAGGCAACCAGCAATCTATAATTGTCTGGGATCGGGTCATGGAGAAGGCGCCCAAAGCAGAGAGCACAAATGTTCCTATTATCTCCCACTTGGGCCAGCTCGAATGGGGGAAATCCCACAACGGATCGGTATATCGCCAGCCTCACTGCTGAATCGACCACAATTATAGAGGCCTTTTTGACTTTTTCTGTGATTCCATATTAAGTTTTAGAGGGAAAAAAAAAAATCAAGAATCAAGGAATTTTATTTGTCATCACATGTGGTACGGTACATGAGGTCGGACGAAATTCTAATCCCCCGGTCCAGTTTACACCTTGATAACAATTTTAAATAAAATATAAAGATCTATGCGAGAATTTGGATTTGACTACACAGAATCTACAATATGGGACTTCGGACATAGCAGCAATGAAAATTCTGAGTGCAAATGACATATTAAGTGACTTTTTAAAGTTTGATATTAAAGTGAACAGTGCCGATTAAATGAGAAAGTGTTTTTCATTTGTAATTGAGTGTGTTTGAGGGTCTCACAGCTTCAGGAATGAATATTTTATTTTTGTAGTGTCCTTTTAGCACAAACCTTTCCCTCTACTAGCAGTTGTTCAAAGTACACAAGAGCAATTTGTCTTTTTATGGCAGGTCAGAATGAAGGTCGGCCCCCCCCGCAATGTTAAGACGTCAAACCGCTAACCTGGTAGACTTGTCATTATTTGTTCTTAGGAGTCTGCTCTTATCTGGACCTGACAAGTCACTGATTTTGGCCTGAAAGATTTTTTTCTATTGTTATTAAATCAGTTTCTTGCTGGAAAAAGGTGGAATAAAGTTGCCAACGTTTTACTTTTGTCAGGGGCAAGAAATTAAGGCAATAACAATTTTTTTTTTCAGTCTAATTACACATTTATCAAAAATGAACCTTGTTTTATCAAGATTTAAACAAATGTATATGTTTTCTGTAGCTCATCCTAACGGCACAGTCAAGACAAAAGTAAAATTCACTTGCTGCAGGTCATGTAATTAGTGTTTTTTTTATTTTTTATTTTATTATGGAAATTCTATTTACATAAAGTCTATTTTCATAGTGAGCTTCCATGGAAGACCAAACCTAGCCGTTCTTTGTGACATACTTCCTTCATCCACCTTTTGAAATCCTTTTATTTATTGCCTATTATTTAGCTCTTCATGTTTGTGATTAAAGACTATTTAAAAAATAGAAATTTTAGATTGAATATTTCATAATTAGATGAACCAGCTTTCTGTGCCTGAATCATTGTATCACTAGTTGAAACGAAACATACCAATAATGTAATATAGTTTTCAGATGGGTATTTTATTTTTTTTAACTCATTGGTATATTTTTTTTGTTTTAAAGGATTATGCTCAGCGTACAACCCTATGAAGAGTCAATGTATTTAATCAAAGCTTTGATGTAATTTTTCAATTCCGGTTTGCAGAGAATTCAATAAAATCTAATTTAAATAAAAATATTTTATATTTTTAATTGGATCTGAGGAGCAATTTTGTCCTCATAGCTTACAGCCGAAGTCTTTTATAAGGTATGGAGATATACAGTAAAGACAATAATATAAGGATACAAATAGAAATAAATTAGAACACACACACTGTCTACAAAAAAGGTCAGAGCAGACTGTACTTCCTCAGGAGGCTCAAATCTTTCAACGTCTGCAGGACCATGCCGCAGATGTTCTACCACTCTGTGGTCGCCAGCGCCATCTTCTACGCTGTCGCGTGCTGGGGCAGCCGGCTGAGGACGGCGGACACCAACAGACTCAAGAAGCTCATCAGGAGAGCTGGCTCTGTCCTGGAACTGGAGTCTGTGGTGAAGGTGTCAGAGAGGGGGATGCTGAGGAAGCTGCTCAGCATCAAGGACAACACCTCCCACCCCCTACATGCCACGCTGACGGCCTGTCAGAGCACCTTCAGCCGGAGACTGAGACCACAGAGAGTCACCACAGAACGCCACAGGAGGTCTTTCTTACCTGTGGCAATCAAACTGTACAATTCCTCTTCCATCTGCAGGAGGGATAAATAGTAGTG
>JAVLVB010000558.1:2177889-2222646 GCA_032876305.1 Orestias chungarensis | reverse complement strand
TGCTCAGCATCAAGGACAACACCTCCCACCCCCTACATGCCACGCTGACGGCCTGTCAGAGCACCTTCAGCCGGAGACTGAGACCACAGAGAGTCACCACAGAACGCCACAGGAGGTCTTTCTTACCTGTGGCAATCAAACTGTACAATTCCTCTTCCATCTGCAGGAGGGATAAATAGTAGTGTAGTTATTGTTATATGTTGATTGTGTACTGTACTGTGTTGTATGTGAGATGAGTGTGTCGTGTTAATTGTTATTTGATACTCTGTAACCCTGGCAAAACGATTTATTTCGGGATCAATAAAGTCTATCTTATCTTATCTTATAATACATTGCAGTTGTATAATCAGCTTCAGGTGCATTTGATTAAAGTCTGAATTGTTCTGGTGCGTCACCTTATGCGTTGCTCCCGTTTTGCAATGTTATTTTCACAGCTCGTTGTGTACAACATAGAAATGAAAGGGGAGCATAATTTGAAATGTAAGGGCCTCTTTACTATCCTGTTCTCCATTGTTGGGGGGAAATTAGGTAAACAACTCTGAGGAGCTGCACGGGATGAGAATATACTGTTAATGACCTGCAGACAGAGTGGTCAGTACATTAAAACAAGCTAATATCACCCGCTCATACATGGAAGAGACTAAAAATAGATCTAATTTGAAACTCGTATGTTTCCATACACGTCTGAGGTCTTCTTACCAGAAACACCCTCTTTTCATGGGAGCCTTCACCCAGAGGGAGGCTTGACCCTGAGCAAATTGCATTTTTTTAACTCCAAGTTCGACCTTCCTCAAGCTGAGCTCCCTGCAGGGTCTTCATGTGCTCGAGGTCACTTATTGCATTTTCTGGTTTCTTTTGAAGAATCACAACAAGGGTGGTCTAGTTGGTTGGCTGAACCACAGGCACAGTTGGTAGGATTTTACTTGAAGATGTGTCTAATGTGCTTCTTTTCAAACAGTTAAGAGTCGAAATCATTGCATTAAAAGCTAATTCCAGTCCTGTTGGTATCTTGTCTTAGTGTCCTATTTTGTATAAAATTCATTTGTTTTGTTTTACATTGAGTTTTAATGTACTTAGTTAACCTAAACAGGCTTGTGTACCAATAATATGTCCTCCAGTTAGGAGCTGAAAAGGAGGCCAAGGCCTATAGTTAAAAGCTTTAGAGCCTTTTTGGGTTGTACTCCTTTGGGCATTATTATGAACAAGAAGAGGAGTTGCTGAAGGCAGAAGGACCTTGGGTTATGCTTAGCTCTCACCATCTGTTCCCTCTACAGAAGGTTCTTGATCCATTATATCAGACAGAAAAAATAATAATGGAGCCTTGGGGATGGTGGATCACTGCGTTGGAGAGCAGGCATGATCAGACTGGAAGGTTGTTCTCACATTGCTGACTCTGCAGTATCCTGTTGACCTGTGTGGCGTGCTGGGAAAAAAGCTGTCTTTGAGGAGCGTTTGCAGTTCCATGTTTTCTCGCTATGAATGGGTGCAAACTTTATCTTATTTATATGTAGGTCTCATTTAATACTGTAGCTATTTTAGCTATGGTCAGAAAATGGAAGTGGTTTTTCTATAGATTAATGTGTTGGCTTTCAAGAAGGCATACTTCTTGCAATTCAATATAGTTTACTTAAATAGCAATAATTTACAAATAGTCATCGCAAGGCACTTTAAAAAAGTTAAATTTCAATCCAAACATACATTAATTCCAAGATCAGTTAATTGTTTAAATTAGTTAAAAGTTTTTTGTTTTTTTTCTACAGGGAAACCCAGAAGATTGCTTTGAGACACTGTCTTAGAGCATTAACTCTTTTTGGGCAAGTAGATGAACATTTAACGTCAGTGTAAAGTTGCTTTAAAAGAAGAAAACTGCAAACACGGGGTAGCAGCTGCTCTAGTAGGATGGGACCACAATCAAGCTTTTTGGCCTACATTCAAAGGTGCTGTGTTTGTTGGAAAACCAAGACTGTGAATCACCCTGAACACATTTTTCTTCAGGATTATTTTTTTCTCAGCAGGGACAGGAAAAGCTAGTCAGAGCGGACGGGAAGATGAATGAAGCTAAACACAGAACTATCCTGGAAGAGAAAATGGAGGCAGCAGAGGACTTAAGCTTAGGTTGGGTGTGCATCTCCTGGCAGTTCAACAACTGCAAATTTAGTACAAGATGTCAATGGTTAACTCTGACTGAGCTTCAGCCTTTTGGTGGAGATAGAATGAAATGTTTTTTTGAAGTTAAGTAACAAAGTAATTAAACTGTTTCAAAGAGGCTAAAAACAGCCATTGATAACAAAAGAATAAAAATGCAGCTAAAATTGCAACACAAATGAAATCTCTGAGGTACTGATTCACAGGAATGCATTAATATTTCATGATTTTAAGCGAAATTACAATTTTTAAAAGCTAATCCCTCATTCAGAGTAAACCTTGGCAACTCTATGCAGGACAGTTTCTAAACTTTCCTCTCCTTGTCTCAATGTAGTTGTATATTTACACAACAGTTCTGAAACTCTTTCTCCATGAATGAAATGTCACTGACTGCTAGATGTAAATCCTACAGAAGCCAAGTTTGAGAAATCCAAAGTTTACTTTATAAACCTCTTTTAAAAACAATAGCCAATGATTTTAAATTCTTCATAACAAATGGCTTATTCCCCAGCTGTCATTATATCCAGATTATCCCCAGAGATAAAAGGTAAAAGCCCTTCAATATCCTCACACAGGAGAAAGAAAAAAAAGCTAACATAAATAGATGTTTTATCAGATGATTAACTTAAATAATCGTGGGGTTTTATTTTAGCAGAGCAACACTCATACAAAGTATTTCCATATAAAACGGAGCATAAGAAATAACTTTTTTTTTGGGACCCCAGAATTATTATAGTATATTTTTTGTGAGCATAATAAAGTAGCACACAGTTGTGAAGATCTGATAAATGCCAAAATGTAAAAAAAATAAAAAATAATCTGTTTTATTTTAGTTCGAACTTGGCCGGAAAATATCAGACTGTGTTTTATGTCTTTATCTCCAGAGACTAAATAATTAATTACTAATTTAGTCATTCAAGAGAGCTGTTGATTAAACACATCGGTTTCTGGTTGTTGGAGATAAAACATTTCTGATTGCTGGAATAATTAAATAATTGAGCTCTGAGGCAAAAATAATAGAAATGGACAGATTTCATTCCTATTTTTCATTGCTTGTACCCCCAAAGACAAACGAGGAATGCTTCCGCGTATATCATGTAGGATTTGTGCAGTAGGTGGAAATCAGACGTTATGCAGTCTACTTGAGGGTTTTAAATGCTCATAGCCGGAAGCTTTGCTCTTTTTCCTCTTTGTTTACAAAAAGGTAAAAATCTAATGCCATCAGGGCTTATATGAAGAACCATATCCGTTCTGGTAATCCCCTAACGCTTCAGGCAATACAGAGCGATATATTTTCAGATGCAATAAGCTGATTTTAAAAGGATTTAAAAGTCTGCAATGTGAATATTTATTTTTTTGAGGAAGAGGAGCAGAGAAAAGGCTGTTTTGACATACACACACACACATTGAAAGCTCTGACAGTTTATTAACTTTAGACCGCAAGGATTTAATTTGCCAAAAGCAAAGCACTCTTCGGAAACTGATATGACTGTACAGTAGTCTTGGACTCTTGTGTGTAATATGGCTTAGACAGTCACCAGAGAAATCCATTCTGTCTCCATGAATATCATGCATGAGTTCTCGGGGTAAAATTAAGAGTTTGCAGTGCAGCAACAAGAAGTTTGATTGATGATTAATAGATGTAGTCAAACTGATCTCCTGAGGTGCAGAACCCCATGAAGAGCTTCACCAGCTGTTTGAATGACGGCATGGAGCTTCGTTAGCACTTATACCACATCCAGGCTCTCCCTCTCCCTTCTCCTTTACACCTACTCTTCCTGCTAATGAAGCATGTACTATGTTTGAGGTGGCTATCCTGCAAAGCCTTCCACTTTGCATATTCCTTACATCTTGCACCGAAGCAACCTAACATGATCCCTCTTATCCCTCAAAGCTTTATCACCTGGTTATTTTCCATGTCATTGTGACAGCAACGAGCTGTGGACCTTCCCTTAATGGGTTTATCCTACATGTTTGCCAGAAGGGATCCCTGTGCTACTGAAAATGGTTTTGCATTTGCACCTTTTTTTTCCATGTTAGTGTACATCACTGCACAGGCCTTAGTTTGTAGTAAGAAGAGATCAACCTAACAGCCAGCATTCCTCACTTACTGCTGTGAGATATTTTAATGGGTTCTTAATTGTTTAGCCCATTTCAAGTCATCCGGCAAGAATTTCACTGAGATCAACATCTGCGATTGGAATTGGCATTCTGTAATTCTCCTCCAGTTCAATGAAAATTTACTGGTATGAGTAAGTCATTTTCATTTAACAGGATCTAAGTCTACCTTAGCTTTAATTTAGTTTGATGAATGATCTCACTTTTCCCTCGACCTCTTGCGATATACTGTAGAATCCATTGGGTTTTTCAATAAGTGTGAGCTTACGAAACCTGGAACTGTTTCATACTCTGCATTTTCTATTTTCATACATTTTGGAACTACTTGATTCGTATATTTTCCAGCTGTGCAGGAATCGTTTGAGGCAATATCTTTCTTTTGTCTAATTATGATTCTGTAATTTTCAAAAAAATAAAAATAAAATAAATTCATTTCCTGTAAAATAAATATATTGTGTAAAAGAAATACTCAAAAAGGACCACACTGTAATTGTTCCTGAGCCAAGTTATCCTAAAGTTGTTTTCCAATTAACCAGATTATAGAGCATTAATCAAAAATCTCTTGAAAAATTTGCAGGAAGTTCAGTACTTCCATAATTTGCTACAGTATAGAGAGAAACAAGATAATTCTCTTTGACCTTAACTGCAGGAGCTACCCTTTGGCTTATCTCTAGCAATCATCTACACATCCTGCTGCCTTATATCTAAAGCCACGTCAGTGTTCCCCCGGATCCCAGAATGTTGTTTTCATTCTCCTCACACATTGTTCAACCTTGTCTCTCTTACAGGTGGAGAGTGGCCTTGCCGATTTCGCTCACTGTTGTTTGGTATTCCAGTGATCATGCAGGCCGATAGTTTGTTCTTAACTTTTTTTGTCTTAGGTGGCAACAGAGGAGGTTTTTGTTGTCAGAGGATGAAACAGGCAGTGACAGAATCTCCCCCGGGACTCTTTATGGAGTCTTCCAGAAAAAAAACAACAGTCAATAAGACTTTGGGCGCAAAGCCGCAAATATTGATTACCTGTCTCTGAGTATGAGGCGAGATTGGTGATACATCAAAGATGAGGTGAAAGTCGAGCAAGACTATGGGATAGGTGATATGAGGAAGAAGTATGAAACTGCAAGAGGTGGTATAGCGAGGATGTTTTGATGCTCTCGGAATTTGCAGACATCAGGGAGTTGTAGGAGCTTGAGGGGAAGGTTTGCTGCTGTTTTCAGGAATAAAAGCAGGAAGCTAAAACATACCAGCACTGGACTGAAAGTGCAAAGCTTTGATTTCTAAAATAAATAAATGTATAATAACCATTTCTTAGTTTTTATTATTTAATCTATATAATTTTCACTTATTTATTTTGTTTATTTTAAGTTAAGCTTTTACGACTAAATGTTACTTTTAAATCTAAGGAAGTGAATTTCGGAATCTATAGGGGCCATGGAGCAAAAACCGTAAAAGAAGATTATTGACCAACTATAGAAGTTTACCAATCACATTTGGAAAAATTTATGATAAAGCACTTACATGTACAGTAATACTTGTATAAAATTATATTTTGTTGCTGTAATGTGACAAAATATGTCAAAATAAAGCTTGCTAGAAAGATGAGGGCACACAAGAATGAACAGATAATCTATAGCCATAATCTCCAACTTAATTACAAATAAGATTTTTCAAAACTGAACGATATATTCTTCTGGCTAATTTCACCTTCATTCCTCAGTTAAAACATCCATTAGAACAATTAAAAATGCTGAGAAATCGAAATTATTTAAAAAGTCCTTTGTCTACCTTTGTGATTTGTGCCATAAGCCTAATTGTGTATTGTCAATCCAAACCTCCTTGGGTGGAAAAAAAAAAAGGCCTCCTTTAAAGCTACATTTTTCAAGGCACTGGGTGACTCAGTTCCTACTGCACATTCACCATGTGGAAATGCTGTGGTGCTTAACACAGTTGTGGTTGTTCGAATCCTGGTCTCTTTGCTGTTGTAGTATTTTAAAAGCGATCATCTGGCATGTATCGATGGTTCAGGAAGACAGGCCCTGTAGATATGGACTGCAGTTAAAACAGCAAAGATTTTATTTGAAACTGCAGCCCAAGTCAGAACATCTGAATCATGAGGACATCTCTGCCCACATATAGAAATCCCCATTAGTTTGGAAACAGGTTCTGTTATAATCCTATGACCACCACACAAACAATACCATATTTTGCATCCCCCAACATATAGTTCCTACAGACTTTTACACGTATACATATTCTCCGCATTGGATTTCTCAGCTCTGGGATTCAACCGTCTCTTCTTCACATTGGATTTTATGCCTTTCCTTATTTGGTCAGTGTCGGGGCAAAATGTCTTGTTTAGAATGTTTTCTAAGCACACCCAATGTCTTGTTTGATGATCAGACACTACACTGTTCAATAAAGGCCACTAGTACCCAAAAATAAAATTAAACGAACAATAAAAGTCCGCTTTGTGAAATCCAGCTTTGAAAATGTTGTCACTTGATTACTAGTATATGATTAGTTACTAGTGTAACATCTCTTCTACTAACGTCTACAAGGTTTAGTATTTATTGTGTGTGTGAAAGATTTTCCATAGTAAACAAGAGAAAAAAAATGTTCTAAACCAGTAAACAGGGATGTTTTCTGAATTGATCTCACACTGTTTGACAGACACATGATCTCATGAAGAGCAGCACAGAGATATCACAGGGCTGAGAGCTAAGCACAGCAGCGGTCAGCCACAAAAAGCTCTCCACCATGCTGCTTTTTGTGAAAGTCAAACTTGGAAAACAAATCAACATTTATGCTCAAACTCTAGGCTTTTAACTCATTTTAAACTCTGTGTTGGGGGACTGTAGCTCAGTTTTGCTGTAAACTGTTGCTTCATTTTGTCTGTGCTGGTGACAACAATGACTGTTCCAATGGTTGATTCCCAAAGCATTCCTAGGCAGAATGGAAATCCACGAAAATTTGATTTGAAGGTATCCAGGTTAAGAGCAATAGTAAAAAAATGGTTGTAAAAACAAAAAAAATTTTTTTAAAAGACGTTATCTTCCATTGTGAAGCAGGTCCGTTTAAAAAAAAAAAGTGCATTCATATTTTCGGTGATAAATCAGCAACTGGAAACATATTGCCTTTTTGTTTGTGTTTTACACATTGTATGATGCTGTTACGCCAATGTAGCAGCACATTTTTGGTTTTATTTTTATCACGACCACTGTGTTATTTTCTCTTAATTAGCTGACAATTGCAAGAAGCAATCTGACTGTATGTGAGAAATAAATTCCTTAACCAGTCACATGGTGCAAACTGGAGATTTGAGGTGGGAAAAGGCGCAGGGAAATAAAAACAACACAAGGTACACTGCAGAAATATGCAGGTTGGAAACAAACACTAGTCTTAAACTTGCTATCCAACGAAATCCAGATGACCTGCGGAAGCCTTGTCACAAAGTCTCGCAGTCTGCCACAGAGGTCAAGCTGTGATATCGCATTTCTCAGAAAGATCATAAGATTTGAGATGATGTGCAAGCCTAGACGTGGTTTCAATCCACCATGAGACTTAGAAGCCTCTGATTAAAAAGCACACTTCTTCTCCGCCCCAAGATTCGTGAAAAAAGCAGCCCATGAGGGTGTGAAATTAAAGTCAGTGCAGAAAGTGAGCTGATGTGGACAGAGACAATGAAGCAGGAATGGGAGGTGTTGCTCTGAGAGGCTGATTTGAACCAGATTGTTCCTTGCCATTTGTGCTTCGTGCTCCAAGTTTAGATGTCGCAGCGTGATTTGGTGACAAACATCCAACCCTACAGAAAGAATAAGCATGAACAATCTCAGAGGGGATTCGATTAAGACTGAGTCACTACTGATGTTGTAGTTGAGCCAGCAACCAATTTACACACATTATTTTTTTGGTAAGGTCATATTTCAAACTACTTTGAACTTTCAGTTTAATTATTTATAATCATTAATTTCTGGGGACTGTCTCACATAAGACGCAATTAAAAACAAAGACTAGAAATGTTAATTCGCATCTTTGGATCAAATCATATATGGTCTTACATATTCTGGGGTACCTGACCGGATACACAGCGCCTCCATGAAGTTCTGGCTCAAGTTGAATGTGCCGGAAAACCCCAAAAGCGATCCGCACAAGAACCATCCTGATCAGATACTTCGAAAATATATATATATATATATATATATATATATATATATATATATATATATATATATATATATATATATATATATATATATATATATATATATATATATCAGACTCCTTTTGATGTGAAGAAGTATTTCATCGAAAATTGTCCTGATGGTGGA
This sequence comes from Orestias chungarensis, assembly GCA_032876305.1. Taxonomy (NCBI): domain Eukaryota; kingdom Metazoa; phylum Chordata; class Actinopteri; order Cyprinodontiformes; family Cyprinodontidae; genus Orestias; species Orestias chungarensis. The sequence goes on along the minus strand of JAVLVB010000558.1, from coordinate 2,214,055 downwards.
GTTTCACACCTTATTTCTAAGACTGATTCAAGGCACCCTGTGGAGGATACCCAGGTCAGTCAGTTGGATCCTGTTTTGTCAGTTCTAACTTATTCCTAGGGAGAGTCTTCTCTTTTAGTGAGCTTTGATTTGTCTGTTCATCTCTATTCTTTGCGTCACTTTTGAACAGAAGACAATGCTTTAAAAGATCAAGATTTTTTTGAGGATATGTTAAAAGGTATTTGTGTCAGTGTCTTTAGTTAGGATTAATGCGTATTAGTTTTGCATTGAGGCAAACGATAATTATAGTCAGTTGAAGAGCAACTTTATAAACTGCTATTTTTTTAAGATTAGGATGGCTTAAAAAGAATACACTTTACATGTAAAATAGATAAATTCTTAACATTTTTGTCTTTATCTTTACAAATGAACTAGCAATAACTCCAGCAGTGGTGCTACAATATCTTTAAATACTTCAATAAATTGATTATTTAATTAACAAATTCTAAAAACATAAAAAACATATATATTTTTTTGGTACAATACTTCAACGTAAATGTACTTACTTATTTGCGCAGTGATTTTTACTCCTGTTGGTAATTTGTTTTAAGACGTAAATAAGCAGTTAAGTTTGTGTTTATTAGTTGTTTTGCAAGGGTAGGCTTTTACTCTGATCATTTACCCCCCCCACCTAAAATATTAGAGGAAGCTTTCAAGTTCAATTTATTCTTGCATCATAAAGAAGAGCCTCGAAGGATGAAAAACATTAAGCGCAGCTGATCTGGGAGTTCATCGCTGCAGGGATCACAAACAGAAAAGCCTGGATGTTTGTAGAGAAGGACTTTTAGCATTTGAGTTGGAGCATTCCTTTGCCCCTTTAACTGCAAGTACCAGCGTCCATTTTTGTAAATATCCAACCTCAGTCTGTGCTCATGTGAACCATATTTTCTTTTTATTATTCCTCAGAAGTAATGAAATACAAAACGAGATTTGCTTTTTTTCCTGCTAACAAATCTGTTCTTGAGTACAAGTAAAAGTGCTACTAACCTCAAGTGTTTTTCCAAGTATTTTAATGAATAAATAATGAAGGTTGATTTTCATAGCTAACTTGCACAAATGTGCATTAAGAGGAAAAAGCCTAATCATAATACTCTTAAATATACTTAATCTCATAAGTGTTATATGGTAGTAACTCTCAATACTTTGTGTTAAACTTCTGTCTAATGTCATTGTTTTACTATTCAAGAATTATGAAAAAAATGGAAAGAAAAATAAATACTGGCAAACACTGAGCTACTTTTTAATCAAGTTCCTAATACCCATTTTCTATGATAAGATGTAATAGTGAATACAGCAGCCATATGCTATTATTTAAATGCACTTAATTAATTTATACTCATGAAAGCAGTACAATATTTATACAATCAGAAATTATCACATGTTGCCTGAAATGCACTCATTTATGCATTAAAGCTACAGTGGGTAACTTAAACAGTTACTTTGTCAGGTCAATAAAAGTCAGAATATTTGTTTGTAATGGAAAGGAGAAAGGTCCTTCTAAAATTAAGGCTAATTTGGGGTTATTTTGGGGATTTCCTTCTTTTAATGTGGGGATCATTTGAAGATTTAATGTATCACAGTTTGTTTTTCCTGGTTTGTCTTATTGATCCAAAAGGAATGCAGCCAACTTGACTGGAAACATGAGACTCCCAGTGATGTGAGACCACACTGGAGCCAGAAAATGCCACTGTCGTGTCTGGGGGAGGAAGAGACTTAGTTTTAATTTTCCTTGACCCTGCAGATTTTACAGTGTTGGCATTGTCCAAGATTTTATTTTAACAAGTTTAAGTTTCAAAATATTCTTTGTTTTAAGTAAAAGAAAATGTTTAGAGATTAAATTCACCATGAATATTACTGCAATGTACACAATTATCATTTTAAAAATGTTGGGCAATCAGTAAGCCACAGGGCTATCTCTGGGAGCTGTGACTCGCGTAGTAAAATCTCAGGAGTTAGTGTCGATCCCGATTTCCAAAGCAAATCGCAACAGTTAAATTTACTTAATTATTACACCAAACTGAATATGGATTTGAGGTTGATCTCTGACCTCTGTTCCTTCCATATAACATGCAATTGTAAAGTAACTATCACTTCCTGTTTTGATACATGAAAGCCACTGCAACTGGCTGATAATACTGATTTAGTAGGCGATTCTATAAGCTATGTCTTTTCACGCCTATTTAATAACAGCTCTTTTCTCATACTTTACACTTTTACAATTAAAATGAAAAACTCGTAAACAAGTGGGAATTTCCACCTATTCACTTAAACAAAGACAAAAACAACATTGTGTGAAAAAGCTTCCTTCTACATAAGCATCAAGATTAGGACTTTACTTTTTTTCGTGCAGTTTAATGGCTCATGCTGGCACAACAAATGACACCCAAACTACAGTGCGCATCTTAATTTCTGTCAGCAGGAACACAATTACCGAACTTGAATAAAATTACAAAACGTGATACTGTTGTTTCTGCGAGTTGAAGGACGATGAGTCCCCAGAGGGAGACACAGCACATCAGACAGTCTAATTTTAGAAAACCACTTCACACCAGTTGAAGTAATTAGGCTGAGCTGGGAGAAAATGGAGGGAATATTCAGAGAGCAGCAACACTGTTTTACAAAATTCTCCAGTGGTAACCAAGAGGGTGAGTTGATTTTAGAGCAAAAACACATCATGTGCTCAGAGTGCTGGGTAATATCAATCACTTATTTTGCCTGATAAATGTATCAATGTGCAAACAGAGTTTTATCTGTTTTGTCTTATTTGCATATTGATCCGGATGTGAAATAAAAAAAAATAATGCTTATAAGCTTGTTATCCTATGCAATCATTTTGCACCCAAAAATGAATAAGTAAAATGGACGAGAATACGCATTTGGGGGGAGTAAAACAATTCCGGGAGGAAAACCATAACACATTTTCTCCAGTTACTACTCAAATTGGAAATCATGTCTTTTTCATTTGTTTCCAGAAAATCTCCAAAAACTATGTGCCTTGGAAATATCCAGACCTAATGCCAACAGAATGTTTAACAGTGAAGGAGCAATGATTCTTCTCCAAAACCCCATATAAGCCCTTGATCGTTAAAGCTATGAATATCTTATACAAAAGTTGTGAGACTTAGAACTTGTACTGACCAGTTAGGTTTTTTTTTTGTTTTGTTTTTTTGGTCATCCTTTTCATTACCTCGAAAGATTGAAGCTGCACCTGCAGGCAAGTCCCCAATCTGTCTCGAGTGCTCCATTCACTCATAGGGACATTTAACATGCTATCATACTTTAGACCTCTGGCTGAGGAAAAAGAAAAAAACTGATAAATTGCCTTAAAGTAGTAGATCACCTTTTTGACAATCATGGCATCATACTTATTCAAGCAAACTTTTATCTGGGGTTCTTCACACTGTCGCTGGACACCTCAATAAATGCTCAATGTCAAGGCGCAAAGTAAACCAACAGAACCACTTAATGTTTAAAAACCAAAGAACCGACCCTGAGAGTTGCATGTCACCACAAATGATATGGGATGCAGTTATAGTGGGCTCTAATTTCCCCCTTTGGGACTTAGTACTTTTGAAATAAATTAATCATTGCAATCACAACAAGCTGAGCTTTGTATTGTGACTAATTATAGGTTCTTGCTTGGACACAAACTGACCTGATAAAGACTTTTTTTGTGTTTTGTCCAGCCGTGTTGAACTCAGAATTGCAGATATTGCTGCATTACAGTGCAGTTTTTTTCCCTTCAAAATTAAGAACAGACAACCAATAGATCTTGAATTGCATAAATGGATTTCAAGTATTGATTACAAATATTGTAACAATTGGGTATGTTTAGTTAGTGTGTAAAATATTTGTTCTATTTATTCAATTTTTTGATGCAATTCCTTTCACTTTCTTTTCCCATAAAAGTCCTGCTAAAAGCACAAGATGACTCGGGCTAGAGGGCTCTCTTATAAGTGCAGTTGCTCATGCTACCATGAGCAACAAAAACTCAGGCAATGAGTGAATGGAGACCTGCTCTTCTTATCCAGTACTGCTGATTAGTGACACCTGTGTGGAAACAGAAGTGCCTTGGCAGGCAGCGTCCAGATGCCATCTGCAGGAGAACCTGGAAAGTAGAAGGATAGGAAACCCACAGCTCCTTTCCTGGCACAACTGAGTCTTTAATTTGGTCTCCTCCTCTAACCCCAATGTTTTGACTGCACCTCTGACTACTGCTTTGTTTCATTAGCTTTTCAATCTAAACCTTTTTGCAGTTGTGTCATACAGTTTTATTACAAGATCACATATTGAACAAACCACAGCAATATGTTCAAAGCTTTTGATACTATTTTAAGACCTAATTGTGCTTCACGGTTGTTCAAGTTATCTTTGTTCCTTGGTTTTTACTGTTTGTTTGCTAATGTTGTACAAAGCAACATCTGGAAGCTTCACAACACAGCTTATAAACAAAACTGCTGCTATTGATAAAAGGGATCAAAATTTCACAGTGTTTCTGCCTTCAACAATCCAGGACTGCTCATGTTTTGAATGTATTTTCTAGCATGATTGTCACACAACAACTGTGAGAACTAGTTTATAGATTAGAAAGTTTCTTTTTCAGTCAGGCTAATTACACAATGAACAAGTATATGTTTTTATTTGTTTTCCTCTATTTTCCTCTTACCTGCATTTATCTGTTATTCTCTAAATTGTGCATCAATCATGGTCTTCAGTCTCAGTTGTCTGTTACAAATGTTAATTTGATAACAAAAACTAAGTTTAAAGTCTAAGGCATAGTCTAGACTAGCATAACTTGATCAAAACACCATTATACGTTGCAAATGCTTTCAAGAAAGTTTTTTTCTTCTCTAGCCTATCACCTGGAATAGTTTTACTAAGAAAATGCCCATGTAAAATCCTTTCCTCAACTTTTCTGTCCTCACTTCTTCAGTTCTTTTGGAGGTGAGCGGTAGTGTTGGGCTTTAGCATGCAAATGATGACATTGGTTGACATGTGCAGGTGTGCCCATCCAAAGGTGAAACTAAGCAGCATATATCAAGTGTGCTGTGAGCAGGTTTTGGCCTCTGTGTCTCCGAAGGTTGCATATTTAAGGTGCTCCCTACAGGTAAAACAAGGGCAGCGACAAATTATACAAACTTTTAGTTCAACAGCCTTACTTTTAAGGTTGAACAGCCGCTTGCGGCTCCAGAGCTGCATGTTGCCAACCCCTGATCCAAACCTCTCATCTAACTTTTACACAGGTGTAGAAGCAGATAAAAATGATATAACCAAAGAATGACAGCTTAGCTTTTATGTAGGGGTGTGTAAATTCACGTTATTCAGTTTGTGGAGAAATATTTCCAGGAGCACTTATAACCTGACAGCATGCCTTGAAATATTTATCCTATTCTTTGCTGCAAGAGTCTCCCACTCCAGTAACAGTGGTGATGTTTATGCATGAGGTCAGTAAACGGGTTTACAATATTTGCCTGCTACAGTTGGATGCAGAGCTATGGTTCCGTTTGTTCTCTCAAACAGCTGGATGATACACCAGTTGATAGATTGTGTTGTGTGAGGAATGGCTTATGGTTATGACATTTCTTCACTCTATTTACTGAGTGACATTTACACAATGTTCTACAGAAGGGGTGAGCTGAGGTAAGCTGCTGAGAAACATCCTGCTGTGCCTCAGATGTCATACTGAGCTTTATTATTCCAAGCTTGCTGTTTGAGGCACCACTCTGCCATGAATCAATACATAAAATTATGTTCTTTTTTCAGTTAAATAAGCCCTAAGATGATTTTTATTTTTATTTTTATTTTACAAAACAGCTTACGTTTTTGGCAGGCCAATCTACGAGTTTACATTGTCTTTTGATTTTAGTCATTTGGTTTTAGTTTTTTTAGTTTTATGGCGACTTAAGTATAACAACACATATCAGAATGTGTTGTGCTAATTTCTCATAAGTCATACCTCGAGTCCAGGACGTTACATTTTTGGCCCCATCCAACCAAATTAGCTGGTTTTGCCCATTTGATGGTTTCTGGCAAATTTTAGATAGTATTTCGCAGTCAATTTTTTCTTTTAGATCCGGCTTCCATATTAGATTCATAGAGTGCAGGACAAATAGTTTTATAACCAGAGCTGTTGATCTTTGTAGCTCCCTAAATTTTTTTCTGAAAATGTTAACTGCAGTGCAGAAAGGCAGGAAATGAGGGAGAAAGGTCGATTTCAATATATATCTATATATATATATAAATATATATATATATATATATATTTACACATGCTAAATGTTACAAATGTCTTTACTGTATTTTTTGTGCCTTTACTGTATTTTTCGTGCACTGCAAGCATCTGTGTAACCAAAAACAAATTCCTTGTATGCATAAGTTTTTTTTTTTGTGTTTCCTTTGAGACTGTGCCGAAGGATACCTTTATTTTAGTGTATCAGAGGTGTCAATGAGTGTCCGATACTTCTGCTGGATTTAAAGACATAGTAATAAAATATTGCATGAATAATTTAAAGATTTAGATGCAGAAAGATTCTAAATCAATAAAATCTACATTTTTAGCTGAAAATATGAGTGAAACATTTACTCTACACCTTCAGCTCTTCAGTCATGGTTAAATTGTGCCAATGGATTTTGCCATGCTCTCCTTACAGAAATATCAACAGCAAACAGAGCTGATTTAGTGTCAAAATCCTACAACACATCGGAGGTCAAATCACAACTGCTTCAGGAGTCTTTGAGCAGAGTGATGGGAGGTTGCAAAACATACCTTCAGTTAGAGATGTGATGTAGAAACATGCAGGAAGTAAAGGCAGGAGATTTAAAAACCTTAAAAAAAGTTTGTGTTTCGAAATGTGGATGTAGGACTTAGTTGACCATTCCCCAAGCATGGATGTCTTTTACATAATGTAACATGCAATAAAAGTATGAAGATGATAAAATGATCTTAGGAATGTGAAGAAAGAAAATTTGCCCCAAGACAAAATTTTAAACTTGATCAAATTGAAGGGAATTATAGAAACCCCTTCACCAATCTGTGGTGTTTCTAATGAGCTGTCAAGTCAAGTGAGTAATGCTTGAGTTATACTAACGGAAATTATAAGGCACTCTGCCTTGACAGTTTTAAAATGACTTGACTAATACTTTGCAGACGATGAGTTTACACGTAAAAAGGATGTTCAGTCTCATGGATTACAGAACCTGACATTGATTTATTGAGGTAGATTAACTTTGTTTTAAACTAAATGCTGCCTTGTTAGAAATCGCTTTTGTGAAATCACTTTATAATGGAGAAAAATGCATATGTTTATTGTTTAAAATAGGTGCATATTAATTCACCCCATGCACTGCTAGTATTTTATTTACTTCTGAATCCAATGCTTGTCATTTTTCCTGTCAAAATCCTTTTTTCTTTCTACTAATCTGTTGGAGCTGAATCTAATCATTTCATATTTTTATAACAGCATTTTAGAAGCTCCAAGCCGGGTGGTTATTTCAGGAAACCTTTTTCCGTGATGTCTAGCATGCATGCTATCCGTTCATTTCCTGATACATCTTGGTCATGACCTTTAACGTTGCTAAAACTGTGAAACTTCATTATTCTGCACAATCCGTACTTCCCTTGATCTTTGAGTAATTGATCTGGAATAGGGCTGTCTGCATTTCAGCCTACAAGAACTTTCATGAGATTTAAACCAGACCGAGTTACCAGTGGCTGAAACAAGTTTTCTATGTGAGGGCTGACCTAAAAGCTCCAACCCACATGGTAGAGCTGCTGCTTGCATCAGAGTCAGCTAAAGTGTGTTGGTCATCACATAAGAATTCTTGGATGCTTACGTCGTAACTATCTTGAGGAACTACATTGGAAATATATCATAATTTAAATATGCACCATTGTTTCAAATTATGGCAACAAATGATAAAGAATATCATTATATATCTATTAATGCAAGGTTGTGATTGTATTTCCTCTTGTCTTGGCCATCTTTCTTTCCCCCCTTCGGGTCCCACATATTATTACACAATCCAGCAGGTATCAGTTAATTGCTTTGTAGAAGAAAAGTGAGAAGACACGAGTTCTGAAGAAGGACAAAATAACATCTGCCAGGCTCACATTTCAAAGTTATCTCTGGCTCAACAACTTTTCCTGCTTGAAAAACAAACCCTTCTTTGTGTTTCCATCCTGTGTTATTAATATTATAGTTATTAATGCAGCCTTCTGTAAATAAAGAATCCCTGTGAAGGTGGTGACGAGGCCACCGATGATAGATAAGAGGTGCTTTCAAAGAGCATTTTCTGAAATGGATACCGACTGTTAATGGGAATGTGAAACCCTACTCCACCCCCCTCCTTAAAACTTTCTGTCATGACCTCCAATGCAGTCTGCTGAGCTTTTGTACAAACTAAAACCACACCGCAGTAGTCGGTGTCCAAGCATAAAGGATCGTGGGTAGATTCTCTGCAGGCTGCTGGTGTGCAAAAGCTGCATTAAAGAAAAAACTAACGTAAAAAAAATGTAGAAACCTAAAAGGGGTTACTGCCCTGAAAAATAAAGCTGTAATCGATTATTGAAAGAGAAAAAAAGTAACTAATGGTGTAAGAAAACGATGATTAGTTTGAGTGCTCCAGATGGGGCGTGAAAAAAAAGTAAAAACAAATACACTTTTTTTTTTTTCTTTGGTGATGAGTCATTCAGAACAGGTTGACAAGTATGCAGATGTCCTCTTAACATGTCAAAAAATAAAACAGCTTTTTCTCCATTTGGTTTAATGTTTAACACTTCACTTATATTACAAATGTCTAACTTAATGAAGTGTTTAACTCATTAACAGACAGAGTGTTGGTGTTGCAGCAGTCAACACTTGTGTATGGTTTGTTCATCAGGCGAAGGGCTAAAAATGATTTGATTTCTGTGACAACGGATTTCTCCTTGCGTCTTAAGTTTAGTTTCCATGTGAACTTTTTACGCATATAAACAAATTCATACTAAGCATCAATAACATCATTTGAAATTGGAGGTAATATGACATATTTTGGAGTGGCGATCAGTCTCTATGAAGTAACACAGCAGAATCCCCAATAGCAAAAACACAAAGATTTGCCACAAAATTACCTGTATGTACTAATTCTTAAAGGAATTAGAATTTAGTAGAATTTCTTTTTCGTTCTATAATAATGATGGATACCTATGATTGTCAGGCACTATTAATAACATTTATAAAACTAGGCATATCGTGTTTTTAAATCATTCTGTTTCACATAAAGTTGTTTAGTTGTGGTCTGTATAAAATGGGATCTCTTTAAATAAAACTGAGGGACTTCAAACCCTGCCCCCTTCATGTTTGCAGGGCATTCTTCCCCTAACAATAAGGCTTTTTTTATAGAAATATTACTGCTAGTTTTGCTGTAATATTTAATCCTCAACTTGACTAAATTTGTTAAACGCCGAAGAATTGTAATTTTGTTAAACTGTAAGAACCACTAATTGAACAACTTTGAAATAATTTAATAATAATTTTACTTTCTGCCAGAGCCCTTCATTGCAAAATAGTGACCTGCTGTTCAACATATCAAAATGCTAGAAAATATATTGGATTATGGAGAAAAAAAAGATGTGCTGTCCTGCATCACGCATGTAACCTAGTTTCCCTGTTCTCTGCAGCAAACAAGGGAAGCCAACTCAACACACAGATGTGCAGACTCTGTTTTTAGCCCATGCTTGTGCACCACCCTCCAATGCAGCCTAGGCAATATAGAGGGAACAAAAGCCGAAGGTTCCTCTCTAAGCTGGTTGCATATGTTTATGCTTAATCCAAAAGAAATGTCTAATGCACAAAAGAAAATATTTAAAATATATATATATATAAATATTATTTCCTTTTTCAATGTTATACTTTCCAATTATAACTAAATAAACTCTCAAGTTGATACAGTGTTTTAAACAAAAGAGAGCCTATGTTTCCTCTTCAATTAACACATGTATATATGTGTTGTTTTAACCAAAGGCGATGATCTGCAGCGTGAACTGTTGTTCAAGTTTAATTTTCACAAAACACCTACTTGTAGATGATAACTTGTGACATATTTAATAAACAGTTTGAGAGCGTCGGAATAATAGAGATAAACTGCACATTTGTTTCTCAAAAGCTGACATTGTAAAACTTTAATTCGTATTTTAAAACCAATAGGTGACAAATGAGGTCTGTTAATAAACCCCTCGTGGTGCGACATCCAGCAGTCGTTTTCAGCCTACGCCTTCGTCATGCAACACCTGCCCCTTGTACAGATTATATTTACTCTGTGCTGCTGTAAGCACCTTCGCTAACAGATTATATCAATTAAATCCGTATTATTGGCTCTGCCTGGGAGCTGCATGTACAGTTGATCTGTAACAAGGACAGCGTTGAGGTGAGTCAGCAGCAACTGGCCTGATTACAGCAGCTAGACCTGAGCAGGAAAACCCCTCTGCTCATCTGCAGGATAAAGGAGGAGGATAGTTTTGTGTCACTGGTAAAGGTGGTGTTAAACTCAAGAATCTGAGTCACAAATTTTAGCAAATGACATTAAAGAAAACCCAGTGGAGCCAGTTTGATTCATAGGAATTTATCAATATTTTATGTTATTTTGTAGCAAAATGTTTTCACATAAACAGGTTTTTTATATTTTTATTTATTTTTTTCTGCTTAGACGTTCAGGTGAGAATCATGTCAATGTTGAATCAAGTACACATTTAATTTGTTGCATTAGTTAGAGTGAAAAGGGATGATGATGTTACATGCAGAGGCTCCACGGTAAATTCACACAGGTCACTATAAATCAGAGCACCATAGTAATATTCCACCTAAGAAATCTGTCCATCACATATTTTGATTATAGATAAAAGAACAGGTTTTATCTGTTACCAAAGAAAATGTAAAGCTTTAAGTTCCATTAACAATAAAAATAAATGGTACAGGATAACATCTGTTTTATTTTTAGGACCATTCTTTAAAAAAATAAGTAATCTGGAATGAGTAACTGGGGAAAAGCTCTATGATGAGCTAGGCATAATGATTTGATTTGCTTCCTATGTGTTGTGCTAACACATAACACACACCTTATAATTCTATTTGATAACAAAGCCTTACTTAATAATGTAAAACCTTGACTGATAGTATTTCTTTGTGCTCTATTTATGTTGTTACATTAAATTAATTAATTACCTTTAAATCTGACATTAGAAGCAGCTTATGTGTTTTGGTTTCAAAGTCACTAGTTGGTACAATTTTAATATCTTTTGTTTAAGAAAAAATACATTAAAACACACTTTTTATTTCTATGCAGGTCAGAATTAAATATATTCCTTTTTTAATTGATATATTTGGGTGGCAAATTAAATTATTGATAGCTTAGATGATTAATACAGGAGTAATTAATGTCTTGTTTCCACTGAGCAGAACGACATGGATCTCTGTGGTTCGTTCCTCAATGTTGTCTATTTCTATTATTAAAGCAGCCAATTCGACTGAAACATATCTCACAATTCTTGCTCTCCCTTCAGTTGTATGAATAGGGTGAAGCCACTGACCTCACTAAACAAATAAATAGTGTATTACGCGTTTGGATGTAATCAACTGGCGGTAGGTAGAAATGTTTGCTTGAATTTGGCAGATCATAAATTAGTGAACTGAATCGCGCCAGTCTATACCATAATCCTAAGGATAAACAAGGTTTAGGTACAAGACTAACTGAACTGTGGGCATTTAAATGGTTGAAAATTATGAATAGATATGACATATGTTTAAGCAACTTTTGTATATAAAAGATTTTCCATTATGCAATTTCTTTTATAGCTCTGAAAAAGTATAGTGTGTGCTATTATTTTTTTATATACAGTATGGGGCATATTTGTAATAAAGAATGACTTATATACAAGTCATTAATGTAGATTTACAGGACGGGTCATCTTGGATTTAACACTGAGTCAATAGAGAATAACAATCTTTGCTTTTAGCCATCCTGTCAACAGTGTTAAACATGACGTAAAAACAGAGAGTGGTTATTGTGCTCTTGATATTTCATTAAAACAATCATGCCTTGAGGTCTGACAGTTAGTACTTTTTAAATATACTTAAATGAGATTTGAATTATATTGAGCCATTTTTTACACCTTAAACTCGAATTTGTTCTTCCTGCTGAGCAAAAACTTGACTTTGTCTGAGACAAAACACTTTGGAAGGATTTTTAGGCCAGCATTAACATGCTTTATGCAAGAAATTGTATGAAGGACCCTTCACAAAATTAGAATGCAATATTTTTTCCTGCAATTTAATGTAAACTGAAGGGTTTCTGTTAATATTGTTAGAAAACTGGCTTAGGGTAGTAAGAAAGTCTATGACTGTGTCTGTGGGGCTAATCAAATTAACATTGCTGCAGCTTGATCCATTCTGTCATATCCAACTTTTCTTATGATCAATGCTTAGGGAAACATATCAGAACTTACAGCAGAGTTCTTCAGTTTGACTTACATCAGTGACACCTAAGATACTTAATACATTTATAATTTTTTTAGAGACACTCAGAACTAGAATGACAAACAGGAAGGCTCATTAAAAAAAGCAAGCAAATTATTGCTTTTAGAGCTAAAGCATGAAAATATGTGTATGTAGGCAGCATTATGTACAACTCAGACCAAATAAAAACGATGTGACAAAAATGAGAAATTAAAGTATGCAAATATTCAGACTAAGCCCAGGTTGGAAATGCTGCACAATATTATAGTAAATGCTCTAGGTTGATAAACCCTTAATGCACATTATTTGAGTTTTTGTTAGGTTTGTAACTGTGCAAGATTATTTCTGAGAAATACACTCTAGCATGAATAACTGGTGTCAGCCACACTTATTCAAGGAATCAATTTTTTACTAAATGGGTTATTCATTGTAATCTGTATAACCTTTACAGTTTGCGTTTTTTATTTACTTTTGGAGCATATCTACATTATAGGATTACATACTCAAGACCAAAAGTAGTCAGAAAAAGTGACTCAAAATCAAGAAGTTTGGTAAAAATATGGTATGTAAACATTTATAGATAATGACTTGTTAAGTCACTGATCTTAACTAAACAAAAGGATCATTGCAAATTTGATTTATGAAGAAATTTTGTTTATATGAGCTGTCACAAGAAATTTACTGTAGTAATATTATAACAAACATTTTAGAGAATACTTATTTACAAAATTTTTAAACTTTAGAGCATATTTAAAGTGTCTTTGTGTAAAAGCAACACATTAAATAATAGCTTTCAAAATATTCACTTTTGATTGTTAGTGATTCAAGCACTTAAGAATATCCGTGCCTCTACTTGTAACATCATGTAAAATCCCAGTCAATAAACCAACTTACAACCAGCTTTTGTTGGTACACCACAGTAAAGCACCTTCTCACTGTTTGCTTCACATGAAAATAAAAGTACTTTTACATGATCCCGACCCCTTACATTCTCACTCAGGTATTGTACAAAAAATATACCGATATACAGAACAGTACATCTACTGTAGGAGGAAAAGGAAAAGATGATCACCCAATGTTTTTTTATTTTTTATTTTTTATGTAGTAGAGTCCCACTAAATACTGAGAAAGGCATAACAACACACGGATGTTGTAGCTAACTTTAGGCAGTGATTGAAAAAATAATGATTTACAAGTACCATACGGCAATGTACAGCCCTGTATGAAAGAGAATAACGGATGAATTGTTGCTCAGGTAAATCAAGTTAAATAACACATTAATCAAAATAGGTCTTTTATCATGCAATGTAGTGAAATAAATTTCCAGACTTTGCAGCTTATTGGCTCCCTTAAAGTCATCTCTCACCCTACTTTTCCAAATAAAATTATCCCATGAGCAGGATACTGACCTTTATGCAGCCAATAAATGACAAATTCCTCCATTTAACCTGGCTAAATGAGTAATTATCATGCTGGCTCGTTTTGTTGCCTAAAGAGATTCAGAGTCTGGTGATATATCATGCTGTTGGCCGCTTTGGGCAAATGATTAAAAGGGCTTGATGAATTTCAAACAGTATTTGCTTTAGGCTACAATAATTTTTGCTAATAGTAGCTTAAACCACGGTGTGAAGCAAACAACGTTAATGTCAATGAGCCGTCAATCTGCAGGGACTCCAGTAAACCAGCACCAGATAACTTGCAAAGCAGGATTTCTACCTGAACTCAACAAAAAAAAAATTGTTTCCTTGAAGACCAATTAGATAGTGAGGTTATGGTGTAAATACTTAGCAGTCAGTATCTTTCCTGATGCTTGAGTGATCAAAATATTCAGAACGGAGGAGTAAAGTTTATTGTGAAATCAAGCTAACAGCTTCTGTCAGCGATAATTTTACCTTTGTTAAATGACTTGCTATTTTGTTAAAACACATTGAAAATGAGCTGAATCCACAAAAAGTTAGAAAGCTTTGGACTTTTCAGGACCCATACCGTCTAAACAAACAGTGAATGATTCACAAACTTTATCTCTGCTCAACAGCAAGAATACAAAAGAATGGATCACAGTAAATTGTTTATTTTTTAACAAGCCATCATCTTAGCTGAATGACTGGATTGATTATAAGAGAAACATGGCAAAATTATTAAATTACCACAAGTAGTCCCCTCAGCTCCTCTGGATGTTTAATTATTTTGCTTAAGGAAGTTCAGGTATTTATTTTCTTGTAGCTGAAGTGGGGACCAAGCTGCCCACACTAGCTACATCCTTTAACTAATCTGTCTGCAGGAAAAATTTGTAAAACTGAATCCCTCCAAAAAATTGTGAATCTGTAGAAGGGTCTCTTATCTTATTTTTTAACATGCCTAATCACCATAATGACTGGCTGGGACTCTGACCACCTTTTTAAATAGCAGAGGTGCACTTCCTTTCCTTAGAAGAATCCAGTTTTATTGAGAAGCTTATTTTAACCAATTGCACTTACTAATAGTTTCCTACCCACAATTATTGATCTTATTTGAGGGATTGAACACTGATCAATGTGGAAATTGTTAACTTAATTTTTCCGTTAATCACTAAACCCCGATTCAGTGTCCACTTTACAGCAGATGTTGATCTAATCCACTTAAACTGTATCCTTACTAAAAAATGAGAGCCCATAGGTTGTTAGGAATCCTCCAGAGAGCCATAAGTGTTGCATTCACAGCAAATTGTATCAAGGGACCTATTCCTCTCAGGAAAAGTCCAAAAAGCTCTTACCAGCAACCCATTAAATTTCCACAGTTTCCAATTAAAACAGAGAAACACTAATTCCTATATATCTTGGCTATTCCATCCACCTGTGAATAGTACCCAAACATGCCAAGACATGCTGCATAGTCGTGAACCATGGTAAAGAAAATTGACCTAAATAATTATTTCAACATTGACAGGGAACTCAATACACTTGCAACTCGGGAAAAAAGGTAGTTCGTTTAGACTCCATACCTATGGTTTTCAGTGGTTCTTGCTTTGATAAGCTGTTAGCTCAACTCCCCAATTTGAGTTCTCTCTGATTTGATAATATGAGATCGTTCTGACTGCTGTGTTCTGTCTTAAAGATACTGATTGCTCAAAGAAAAAATCTTGGGGACCTTGAGTAATAGCAAAGCCTATGTTTTGAGTTGGCCATTTCTTTGTTTCCTATACAGTTGCTTCATGCTTAACCTGAGGAAACGATTAAATGTGCAATTTGGAAAAAATAAAAAGGTATAAAATGGCAATGTGAAAGTTGTTACATCCTGTGTAAACCTGTTTTTAATGTTTTGAGGTGAATCTTTCCCCTGGTGAACCACCTGAAATAATAAATAGTAAAAATGATTTAAAAAAACAACTTGAAAATAAAAATGACTTAGTTTTAATTTTCTACAATACTAGTTCCTGTGGTCCCTCTCTTTCTACAACTGGATTATTTCCATATGAGTCTGAAACAAGTGATGTAGGTTATCACAGTTCAAGTAAATCCTCATGAAGTTTTGTTCCTTTGAAGATGTTACTCCATTATCAGTGTCTTTATCTTTCTGTAGACAATTATTCCATATAGGTAATTTCTCCAGTTGGAAAGCAATCCTTAATTTGTTTGTCCCCCCCACATAATCATTTGAACAGTATTCACATGATTGGACTTCCATACGGAACATCTCTCTGTGTTCATGTTTCTTCAGTTTTTAATCCAGATGAATTGTTCGGTCATAGGATCAGACTGTGCTTTCCATAACCCACTCAGAGCTCTCAAACGAGGGCTTCTCATCCTCACTATCTTCGTACTGCAGAAGCATACCATTAACAGATAGGCTGCGTTTAGTCCAGATGTTGCTGATCCTACGTGGCTGACTGCTGCGACACTGTGCTGCCGCGACATGCCCCATGTCAAAGGAGTGACTCCTCTTGGGTTTAACCTCTTGAGGAAACCCAAGCAGACGCCCCAGCATTGTTGTGGACTCAGCCCTCCCAAGCAGGGGTTCTTTATCCGATGGTGGTGCCACAGCTACTGTCGTCATGGTATTGGGTACAGCAGAGGAAGAGGAGGCAGAAGCTCCTTGGTGGTCTTTTGCTGCACCTCTTAATTCTAGTGAGGTAAAGGCTCCTAAAAGGTGGTCCAGGCTTTGCCGCGCTTTGGTGCCATGCACATGCCTCCTAAACTTGTTACTTGGCATTGCACTGCATTCATTTGTTTGAACATTATAGTCTGCTCCTCTTCCCGTTTGGCTGTCCAGTGAGTTAGAGGATGATGATGATGAAGAAAGGCTGCTCTGGAGGGATCCACACTTAAATTCCACCATTTCTTCACGCATGACCACCACTGTGGATTTGACCTGTGGTGGGGCTCCATTGGACCTGTTCACCCCCCCATTTGTCTGGGAGTATGTGTTGCTTACAGTGGGTAATTTACTGGTTTGAACCCCACTGGTGACTTTATAACGAACCATTAGAATGATGATAAAGACAAGAAGAGTTGCAACAATTATGCCACCAATGACCAGAATCACGGTGCCACCCATAAAGCCACTGTGCAGAGACTGGCACTGTGGGTAATCCTCTTTGGTGATGAACTGAGTGCATCCAACGATGTTTGTGGCAGTAAGAGTGGTTGCAGTGTCATCCCAAATGGCCAGAACACACAGGTCATACTGCATTCCTGGCACCAAGTTAGTAACCATGAAAGCCCGGTGAGTCCTGGGAATCATCCTGAAATCAGAAATAGGTTGAATAAAACATGGCGATAGTCTTTAAGCCTTCAATCAAAACACTGATGAGAAAAAACGGGTCTTAACTATATCTAAATTAGACTTAGAATATCAAATAAATTGCAAAACAATCTAAGCAAATTCAGTAGCTATTTAAATACAGGGTTTACTTGTGTCTCACTGGAATTAGGAATACAACAATGGGATGAAATCCAAATTTTTGCGTGTTTGAGTTGCATAAAATGTATGGTTTGTTCAATTTAACATGAATCACAGTCAACCAGATAACACCAGATGTTTTACGACATTTTATTAAACGTGCCTCAATAATTCCGACTCAGATTCCGAATGGATGTACTCTGAGCAAACCAGCAATCTTGCTGCTTTTATTTATTTAGAAATTATGAATAATTATGACATAAAGAAACATGTTTGACATCCTCTGGTGGCATGATGTTCCACGGTTGTATAGCCATCAACTCGTTTGAACTCTTCAAAGCACCAGTGGGACTGTTTCTTTATTTTTAGACAGAACTGCCTTTTTATGAAACCTGGAAGCAAATTTATGCACTCTGTCTGATTCCACAAATAGTCATAATTTACTTTAAATTATGTGTATCTTTAAATGGAAAACTAATTTCAAGGGGATCATTTATAAGGAATAAGCATATAGTAATTGATGTCATATAATTTCAGAGACTGTGGTTGACTTTATTAAGATTTTTTAAAAGTCCATCCTGAGGGATCAACAAGTTATTTTTTTGTATTCTAATGTATACAAATCAGAACACCAACTTGTAAAATATAATAAAAATATTCAGTAGCAGGAAGTGTTACTAATAACATTTCATCTGCACCCGTTAATGTCTTATATTGCTTTGGTTTTTTAAAGTTGACAAATATTTGTTTCCGGCAGCTCTCTGAAGCCTCAAATACAGCTTTCATTTAACTTAAGTCTGGGCCATTGCAACACCTTCTTTTGCTGTTTTAGCCATTGTGATCACAAACCATCACATTTGATGCTATGTTTAAGATCTGTTGGTGTCCACATTTGTTCCAACCTTCAGATCGGAGACAGGGGGCCTCTTATTGGACTGTGGAACAGTTCATCATAAAGTGGAGTTTATGAATTACTCAATCACTACCAGGTGACGACATTGTAGCTGCTGAACAAATCGAAATCTATACCCCTCCAAAGCTATTCCTGAAAGTAGGCATAGTGTTTTTGTTGATATGCTGTGATTGGTTTTCTCCTAAGATGTTAAAACTACTCACAAACTGCTGGGACTTGAAATGTAAATTGTGAAACATTCAGCCTTTTTGAGCAACTCTGTCTACACAATTCTGGATTTATTGTGTTCTATTAAAAACAATGTTTTCAGGAAACTCTTTCCCTTAAACAATTACCATAAAAATCAGTGATTTTTTTTCCACAAATGTATTATGGTGTAGCTTTTAAATATATACCAAACTAATTAATGTATTTCACATTTAATGTTTGTAATCAATAATAAAAAGAAACATTATTAATGGTATATACAGGGAAAAAATCATGGGGTCCACTTTAGCTTTGTCAAGTTTTCATGAATGCAGATGGAAATGACTATTTATAATATTGTGTCACCAGGCAGAAAAAGAGGGAAGCTGGCACTGGATGTGCATGAAAAGAAAGGAAATCAGCGTATTATTGAATTTGGATGGATGTGAGATGCATCAGTTCCAGTTTGGGAAAGTAACATCCTTCTTCATTGCTGCGTTTGGGTATAATCTCAGATTCCCAGCTAAAACCTAGACCTAGGCAGGTAATAGTGGAAAATGAATTATCTGATAATGCTTTAAAAAAAATTACCTTCAATTGTTGGAGCTCAGAAAGTGTCCCATAAAACAGCTGGAACTTAGAAACATATCTAATTTTCACAGTGGATGGTGCCTTACAATGTGGTCATTCTCTGGAAAGATCTATAAATGTGATACCTCAGGAGACAATGAATCTAGAAAAATGCATTTTTACTCTTCCAATGCTCGATAACTGATTTTGAGCTGAACATTGAGGCCATTTTCTATATTTTTAATCAATTATCCTTATAATTCACCATCGTATCTAAAACAGGAAATTGGTTTCCTACAGGCCCCTAAGGTCTTATGATACTGTCACCAAGGTCTAAACTTGTATTGTGTTTAGCAGCTTAAGATGGATACATTAGAATGAACTCTATAATCCTGTTTTCTCCTTGGGTTTCTAATTAATGGTTCAGGGCAAGAATTTCTCTTTGGTTTCTCAGAATGGGAAAGCTGCATCCCCACAAATTGTTTACTTTATGGAGAAAAAAAAAACCTAAAGAAGGATTAAGAAAGATTAATGCTGATCTTAGAGTAATGCTTCAGAAAGAAAATAGTTTTCTCAAGAGCTTAGACAGGGAACAAGTAGCAATTAATTCTGAAGCTTGAGTTTATTAAAGCATAACTATCTGCTTTGCCCAGTGAAATCTCTGTTCAAATTTGGAAACAACTGCCTCCAGTTTGTCATTCTTACCTGTAAATGAGGACTTCATCATCAGAACAATTGTACTGAAGCTGGAACATTTTGACCTTTGGAGTTGATTTGCTTACAGTCCACTTTACCAGAGCAGAGACAGCCGTCACTTCAGATACAGAAACCACCTTTTCTTGAGGAGGCTTGGGCTCCCCTTTGCTTATCTTAGTAGAGCTTGTGATGTCTGAAAGTCCCGATTTTGGAAGTGTGGTATGATTAGTACTGTTAGTGATATGGGGCAGTTGAATGATTGATAGCTCAATAGAGGCTGTAGACTCTCCTGCAGGGTTGACAGCAATGCAAGTGAAAATGCCATAGTCTTTGGACGTGGTGACTGCTATGTCAAGTGTGCCATTTTCATATACAGTGGCTCTCGAGGAGTTGCCAATCAGACGATCATCTGGAGCAACCCAATGCACAGTTGGCATTGGATCTCCAACTGCTTTGCAACGCAAGCTAGCTGTTTGGCCCTCCAGCACTAGCAACCTATGTGTATGTTGAGTGATTAAGGGGGGCTCACAGATAAATTCCTCCTCACGAACAGACCAAAAGTAGCGGCCCTTTAAACTAGTTGGGGAGGCACATGTTTCCATATCGTCCTCACGGTCCAGCCTACGCAGCCACAGCACCTCACAGTTGCAGTGCAATGGATTCCCACCGAAACTCAGAGAGAGTGGAGGTGCATAAGGAGTGCTCATTAGCATGCTGCTCTCGGATCGTGCAAAGATTGGGTCTGGAGGAAGCTTCTGGAGGCGGTTGGATATCAGATCTAGGCGAGCAAGTTTTTCAAGGTCGGTAAAAGTCCCCTCAGCAATGAAGGAGATGAGATTATGGTCCAGACTCAATTGATGCAGGTTGACCATTTTACGAATGGCGTCCCAAGGCACACTGCGAAGGTTGTTGTAAGACAAATCCAGATCCTCCAGTGTCAACAATGAATCATCAAATGCAGAATCTGAGATTTGATTTAGCTGATTGTTGTTGAGGATCAGATGCTGCAGATTGATCAACCCTCGTAGGTCATCTGGTCCAAGTTCAGTCAATCTGTTGCTATCTAGATGCAGTGACCTTAAGGTCTCCAGATCAATAAAGGAAAAAGGCTGAATGCTGCTGATGGTGTTGCGGGATAAAGTGAGATCCACCAGACCTGTCATGTTTGCAAAGTCTTGAGTGGTGACCTTGAGAATGAAGTTTCCACCCAGCCGGAGCTCTACAGTTCTACGGTCAATGTCTGGTGGCACGAAAAGCAGACCTTTGGAGGGGCACAAGGTTCCCAGAGACTCTGAGAGGTTCTGGCAGACGCAGTATTTGGGACATCCATGGACCATTGACATAGTGGTTCCCAAAATCAGGAGGCAGATGACCACTTTTTCCATGTTACCTCATTAAAGAGAACCTGAAAGAAAAAAAGATAATGGGAAACTGTTGTTTTTTTTACCTTCATACAACAATTTGTAATGCTTTGATCATTCACATTTACAAAAAAGGGTTGAGTTTCTTAAGGTTATTGGTCAATAAATTTAGAGAATAGAACAAATGTACAATGATTAGTAAAACAAAGCTGGACATTCCCTGTGTAGCTCGACTTAACAAAGCTTAGAAATTGGTTGTAATGCAGCTTTGAATCAGCTTTTCTGATGAGTACACGTTGCATATAAATTGCCACTCGTAGCAATGCTGCTATGAGTGGCATAAGAGAAAAACCCAGTGCCCTGAAAAGCTTTCATTACCTTGAAATTTTTAAATTTTGTCAAATTACAATCACCTAACTCAATACAAACTTTTGGGATTTTATGTGACACAAAGAAACATAAGTTCAAACTTCGATCGGATGTTTGGTACCCTTTAACAGCAAGTTTTCAAGTTCAGCATAACTTTGGCCGAGCTACAAACATGAATATATTTTAAAGTAAAGTTTAAAGTTCTGCTCTTGCTTTAGGTTGTATGCCTTGGTCTAGTTTTATATCTGCCTCCTGCACAAAACATAAAAAACCTAATCACAAATCCTATCAAAAACTTTTTTGTTTGTTTCTTGGTCTTCATGATGATGTTTGTTCTATATCCTCTGAGGCATTTGGATAGCAACTGAATTTAGACTGAGATTAAATTACACACGTGGATTTTATTTACTAATCCAGTGCTTTCTGGAGTCAGCTGGCATTTGTGTAAATGAATTAGTCAAACGTAAAGGAATACAAATTGCTGCATTTATGAAACTCCTTTAAATGTAATGTAGATGCTATATAAATGATGTCTTTGTAATCTGCTAGCGTTTAATAGGCATCATCTGTGTCTTGTAAACGGTTTGCTTACTTTTTCTTCAAAAAAATATACAAAAAAAGAACCTGCTTCTTAAATATAACTGCTAAAATCAAAAAAAAATAATCCAATTTTGATTCGCTATTATTCTTACTTAAAATCGGCCAACCCTGATTATATACTTTTCCATAGGTATCCGACACTGTTTCCAACCTACTTTTGCAGCTATGTATCAGTTTAATCAAAGCTATACAAGGCATTGGTAAGGTGTGTAAAAGCCACAATAATTGGATCATTTAATAATAACAATTCTCTTAAAGTGTAAAACCCACTTTAAAAAAAAGTTAATTTTATAAAAAAAAAAAAAAAAAAGAAACTGAAGAAAATGGTGGTTTACTGTCAAGCCACACTGGATCATGACATTACCTTTTCTCTCTATGCAGGCACACATTAATGAATCTTCATTTAAAAACAAAAAATGCTTTGCTAAAACTGTAGAATGGTAATGGAATGTAGAATGGTTTCATTTAATCCATATTTCTGCAGACTTGATACATACGGTTCAGATCTTCTCAGCACTCTGAAGCTAATCCCCAAATGGCTTCACAGTGAGAACTGTCAGAAATGATGGACATTATTTCTCATGGATTTCTTTTAATGGATGGCATCTAGACCCACCGACTAAAAAGCATCTGAAAAAGCTTCCTTTTTCTAGGTCCTTTAAATCTTTCTTTTTTGTTCTGAGCTGGTACAAGAGGGGCAAGTAACCATTTTAAAAACCTGTGGAGACTGCTGAGCTTAAAGCAGAGCCAACTGAATCTCAATAAGAATAATGATAATAATGAAATCTCAATATCATAAATACACCCTGTAGAGCATGCACCATTTGTGGTTGCCAAGCAACGATAAGCTGGTGAACGTGAAGTGAAACTGACCTTTCATAGATGCAAAAGGTTTGGCTGTAAAGAGAGCCATGGGCAGTGCTTCAGTTTTCAATGTTTTTTTATGGTACAGCCTTATTCCAAATTGTATTAAATGAATTTCTTTCCTCAGAATTTGATGCAAATACTTATTATAACTATGTGTAGCAAAATTTGGGGATTTGTTTTATTTATTGGAAATACAAAACAAAAAAATCATAGTTGCATAAGTATTCAGTCTTCCAAATATAGGTCAAGGAGTTTCCACTGATCCTCCTTGAAATGTATCTACATCTCACTTTTCTATATAAGGTCTTACAGTTGACAATGCGTGACAGAACACAAACACCGAACACGAAATCAAAGGAGTTGTCTCTAAATGGTAAATTGAAGACATTTGGAGCTACCAGGACTAATCAGCTGTCTGAACTGAGTGATCAGGGAGGTGACTAACACCCTGTCAGAGCTTCAGTTTGACTCTGGGCAGAGAGAAAATTCCAAAAAGATAACTATCTCTGTAGCAATCCACCAATCAAGCCAGTATAGTAGTGTTCATATTAAAATTACTTCTTAACAGCCATATGTTTACATGAAAGCATCCATCCATGCACACATCCTTCACTGCCTCTGTTTTGTTTGCTTTTTGCAGGATTTTGCATTTAGAAACATCTGCACAAATACCTTTAAATACTTCAGAGAAGACAAATATGATTATGTCTTACAGATGTCTTAAAATAGTTGTGAATTTAAAAATGGCCTATTAGTACATGTTTTTGACAGGAGAAATGTGTACAAACCCTTTGATTCCTAAACTAATGCTAAAGCTTCAAAATCAAAAAGATAGTTTTGTTTAAGAAAAACTGACTTTTTTTGTACATCCTTTCTGAAGCTTGCAGTTACCAGAAGAAACAATAGCCGGCTGAGATCAATGTATTGTTATGCATTTCCAGAAAAGGAACAGACATTCATGGATCTAATTTCCTGCCAGAGGCAACAAAGTAGACATGTGTCTGATGTATATCATCCGACCAGATTTTGTCTGAGAGTATATACTAATCTAAAAAAGACATATGTACAAAACTATAACATTGTGTCTACTTTGTAAGCCGCTTTGGACAAAAGCATCTGCTAAATGCATTAACATAAACATAAAACATGTACAATTCAGTTGTGATTGTTGGTTGCTAAATAATACTAATAATAGTGCTTTATGTTTAGTTGAGTCTACATAATGGATTTCTTTAAAGAGTGGTACAATGACAATGAAAAGTGTACAAGGCCTGCTTATAATTTGGATGTGGACTTGCAACATTTATGCTAGCTTCTACATGAGACACTTACAGCAATATAGTATGTAATCCCTGCTTTTGATCAGCTGCACACTTTGTACTAGGCAACATCTATTGATTAACATGTTACGAGATATTAATGTGCTTAAAAAAGGTTACAAATCTAAACTACCTGTTTGGAACACCAGTCTAATTATTTATCCTCTTTGCCATTACTTATTTATTCCTGTTATTCAAGTAAAACAAAAATGTTTAGATTAAAGATTAGATTAGATTAAATCAATTTAAATCTGGTTCTGCATGCTGCTCTGGCCTCGCGTCCAGCTGCTTGTCTACAGATAAATGGCTAGAACCATGGAGCCCATCTTGCAGCTTAGGATGGCTGGTAGATCGTGCCTGGAGTCTGGATATCTGGCCGGCATGGCCTAATGTGTTTTGTGGATAGGCCGGTTGAGACCAAACTATGTTGAGCAACAAATAGAACACAAATTATTTAAGCTCTGTTTTTCAGCAGTGACAGATTCAAGATTTAAACTAAATAAAAGAGCCAAAGTAAAGAGGAACTACATTTTAAATGACCAATAAAGAATTTGTCCTGTTTATTTTGGATGAATATTTTGCTGAATTAAACCATAGGCTGACATTTAACTGTTTTGTCACTTCTCAAACAGCACACATAATATACCATGATGGTTCTTTTACCTCGAGTGCAGCAAGAGACATTTGTCAACCAAGAGTACTAATTATCGAGCACATTTAAACTGCTTTGGGGGGGGGTATTCCCAGAGAAGGTCTCCTAAAAGTCCGCCTGGTGGAAAACCTTCCAGCCCCCCCAAAAGGAACTCTTAAGAAAATATATTGGAACAACATCTGGGGACTATATAAAGAAAAGAAACCAGTGTTTCAAGAGGGGCAATTTTTAAACATGGAGCTGACAGGTTCATGTATGTGACTGTCAAAGCAACAGAGAAGTTAAAGCAAAATTGTCCAAGTCATTCTCAAGACAATCTCCCTTATAGCAACCACACAAGAATAATAAGAGATACATAAAACATAGCATCCAGTCCTGGGTGTAGATTGCTTTAACCTGGTAAAGATTCCATGTTCTTTTACAACTATTGAAAAATGATGCTTTTTAACAGTTTCTTCCAGCGCATGCACAATCTGAATGCCCAAGTGTTAAGTTAATCACATCAAAATGCAACCAACTAACTGTTACTAGAATTGATCTCCTTTAATATCATTTTCCAGACTGTATTTATGAACACCTTGGCATCTTTTTACACTGGAATCTAATACTTGAACAGCCAGGATAAAAAAAAATAAACCTTTTTGTATATAGGCAAAACATGAAACCAATCAATAAACAATCATAACCAAACCTAAATGTTTAACATTTACAAGAAAAAGTGCCTCCCAAAATAAAATAAAAACTCTAAACAATGAAATCTAAATCATAAAATTAACATAAAACCATCATCCAAAAATCATGCCATTTTATTCTTGCCATAAATATTAGCTGACATTGAGTAATAATTCTAAACTATTTTATTATACCATCAAAAAGAACCAAGTTAATTCCCTTCATGCCCATAAATTATATAATAATTCTGACAGCGCTATAGATTTGTTTGAGTTGATTGTATTTGTGTATTTGTGATTATTTAATGATTTTCTTTCTTGCTATAGGCTGGAAGATAACCTTTTCCAAATAGATAAAAAAATGATTTATTTAATCTAAACCTTTGTGGAAAATAAATTATTGCTCCACTCTGTTGATAAGGAAAACTCAAAACAAACGCATTCAACCGAAAAGAAAATCTATAGTGCGGTCAGAAATATTAGATACTTTAGGGTTATAAATTCCATAAATTTGGTTCTTTTTGATGGTCTATTTCCACACACACAGCACAACATCCATATGAACATAGCCTCTGCAAGCTGTTTCGCCATCTGGTACACAAAAAGTTGACTGTTCTGTAGGTAGTTCTGACCCTGAGAGAGAGGACAGTAATCCCGATCGCTTCTTCTTCCTTTTCTTCCACAAGAAATCACTCCATTATTCAAGTCCAATGATTTAACAAGGACTCATCGCTCTACAGAGTCTGCTGAACTGTTTAAACCCCATTTTATGCTCAAGAAACATTTTCTGCTTTCCTTTCACTTTTGAATTGTTTGTTATTGTTATTACCTGCATGTTGAGGCTTTACAGTTAGGCAGTACTTTTAATTGGTTTATCATATTAATCATATAAAATCAGACATAAATTGATGAAAGTTGTGTGGTTCTAACATGTATTTTCCTCCATTTGGAAAAGGACATAAAAACAAAAGGAACACATTCTCACTTCATGCCCACTAAAGAAACACAATTTAAGTGATCTCTCTTATTTTTAACTCCAGAAAACACAACAAAAACTAATTTAATTAAAAACAAAACCCAAATGCCACTAATTGTTTCCAAGGAAATTTTGTAAGTGCACAGATAGAAGTGGTCTCTGTTGCATTGTATCCCTTTATCACTCCGTGTCTGTGCTGCACATTGATGAAACATGTCAGGATGACAGCTAAACCTGCTAGTGTAGCACACAAAGCACTGATGCTACGTTGCATCATTTGTGGTGGTGCTTTGAAAAAAATAAAAATAAGAACCAAGCCAGACTGAGTGAGCTCTCAGTGCATAGTCCGACGTCTCCCACACAGCTCCATTTGAAGCTGGGCCTTGTGCATTGTTCCAGTTGTAGATATGCAGCAGGATCCGTCACACAACACTCCTCGCACCTCCTGAGGCGAAGCACAGGCTCTACACTATCTTAGACATAAATGGATAACTGACAAGCCATGCAGCCTACGCCTTGTGTTTTTACTATCTTCATCCAGCCAAAGAGTATCCCCTTCTTCCCCCTCAAATATCTGGTTAATTTAATATTTAGCTGGCCCCCTGCCATGCACATCACATTGCTCCTGCCTGCTGAACTTTCTGGCCAGATTCGCTAAATCTTCCAAGCATGAGATGGAGCAAAGGGTGAGATATGCAGGGTCAGGGAAGGTTTGTCTTTTCACTTTTATTTTCTAAACATCTCAACTTACTTTGAGAAAAAATTGATAATCAGAAGCAGCTTTCAAGATTGTTTACAAGTTTGAAACATTTTAATCTGGATATGCAAATTGCGGCAATACCCAGCATGCTTGGTTTACCCTTAAACAAGTATATTTGTAGGTATAGATTTGCTTTAACACCATGCCAAGAAGAACAGACATCAGCTCTGGTTAGTAGCAATGAAACTTATTTTTAGGCCAAGTTAAACTTTAGAATTTTGAAAGTATGTAGATCAATCGAAAGTAGGACATTTTTAAGACAAATCTGAGCAAATGGAATGGAATGGCAGAGCATGCAATACGTTGATAAACGGCCAAATATCCCGGAGCTCCAAATCAGATTTCAGGTCTCAATTAGAAGGTTTCATGCTCAAAATCAGCAGAAGATGTCTAGAAAATGATTACACTGAAGCATTACCTACACTTTGATTTGCTATATGCACTAAATAAGACACAGGAAACCTTGAGCAATGTTCTTCTACCAAAGGAGACATGTTTAATCAGAAATCCATTATAGCAGCTGTAATAACGTGTAGAAAGGTGTTGATTTATGCTCATTTTGGAGTACAATCGAAGGGCACTTGCACTCATAAAATCCACTTTATACCAAGCATATATTGCAACATATGCAAATATGTCCTGGCCATCTGATAGTTTCAGGTTTGGTAAAAACAATGTTTTCTAACAAAAGGCAAGTATTAAATCCTTGCAAAATGACTAAATGATACACTAATCTTCCATTCAGATCACTTTAGATCCAATTTATAAGTGTATATAATACAAAACAATCTAACTGGCTCCATCCAGCCTTTTTGAAGAAAAAAAAATTAGGGTTTTATTTTTTTCCCTTATACATATCCTTATATACCTAATTGTTTAAGGACTGTCTCACTCCTCTAGGAACACCGAATAGAAGTCTGTGCTTCTTGGATGTCAAATTTTCATGTTTACAAATGAACAGGATAGCTTTCAAGAAACAAGAGCAATGGTCTAGGCTTTTGTTTTATCCTATAAATCCAGTTTTTATTTATGATTTATTAGTTGTAGTTCAAAATATATGCAATTTATAACACTAGAAAGACAGGCAAAATGTATAATTCCTCATGCATTTCTAAAGAAAGGAACCAGCTCACAAAAACTCTGCAAAGAGAATCTGTGATAAACAATTTACTAGCTGCATAATGCTGTGTTTTTTTCACCAAATGTTTGAGGCCTATAGAATTTATCTGATTTCATTCAGCAATACTGCTAGGTACTTATTTGTCAGGCATTTTTGTTTTCCTCCAAAGCGTCAAAACAGCTTCAAACATTTCAGATTCAGCCAATCTACCCGGGTTGAAATCTGGGTTTAGGGATAGTGACATATAAAGGCAATTACAGATCTAAACCTTTCAGTGGTATAAAACATTTTTGGGTTTGCTAAAGCACATAGTTATGATACAACATTTTTTTGGTTAAACTCCCAGCTTTAATTCAAAATAATAATATCTATTACCACCGGGAATTGGATGGAATGGTTTCACATACCAAGGGGGTATCTTT
This sequence comes from Orestias chungarensis, assembly GCA_032876305.1. NCBI lineage: Eukaryota > Metazoa > Chordata > Actinopteri > Cyprinodontiformes > Cyprinodontidae > Orestias > Orestias chungarensis. The sequence goes on along the minus strand of JAVLVB010000558.1, from coordinate 2,185,168 downwards.
CAAAAGTGGGACACTAAAGAAATAATCAGTTGACGTACAGTAAGGTAAAGCAGTCAGGAAGAGGGAAAATAAGGGGCTTGTACGATTCATTTTAAACTATTATATTTATTCTATGATGTGAGGTTACAATGTGAGGGTCAAAAGATTCTGATGAGTTTGCAACCTCTTCTTTCAGAATATAATGACAAAAATGTACAGACTACCTGGGGGTTTTGCCAGAAGTCTATTTCTCCAGCATTAGATGCATTTCTGGCTGTAAAATATCTGCTTCTGCTTTATGACCTCTATAAAACATGACTATGCACTCTACATGTTCAGCTACATACTCACATGTACGAACATGAATTCAAAGTACAAAAAAAATATAAAGTAAAATAAATAAAATCGTTTTAGCATGTTTCTGTTTAGATGTCTTTTGTTGCATACATATCTTTACAGAAACCTTTGAAAAAAAAGATAAAAACCTATCTATGGTGCGTCGCATTAAATGTTGTAAGGGGCTATTATTTTCCCTTTATTAATGGGAATTCAATGTATTGTATGTTCAAGGAGATAAGAAAGGAATTGATGAAACCCCTTTTCTTGGCATTTACAGAGTTTTACCAGCTCCCACTGGGATTCATCTGGATAATTTAACTCTTGTATTGACCTTCCACAGGCTGTTTGATAACAGACAAAAAGTTTCCAGACAATTCTCTAATCAGTCTTTTTTTCTTTTAGGTTTTTGTGTGTTTAAAGAGTTTAAAAAAACCCATTTACTTATAGGTAGACGCTCATGTAATCCTAGCACTGGTTTGTATGTGAGAACATTGAAATTAAAGAGTTGACCAAAGAGTGATAAGGATTTATAAATAAAAGTAGGGAAATCTCAAGGTTCCAGGGTAGATTCAAAGCTGTGGGAATGGAGAGTTGAGAGAGTCTGATTTATATACTTTAAAGCTTGAATAAGTGTGGAAAAATATATTAACTTTGTCCATATATCCATCCATCAATTGTTTTTTCAGTATGTATGTCTGATAATCCTATGTAGAACTACCTAAGTCAAAACAACTGCTAACAACTTCACATGCAAGTATTCTTTGTATTTAATCAAAAGAACACTTAGAAATTGAACATTTTTTCAGAATTCTTTTCAGCAATTTTTTTTATTTTCAACCAACATTTAAGGTAGATTATATCATAGGAATCTGCATGCATGAAAGGCTGTTTCTGGTGTGATTTGTACAGCAATCGCAGTATCATCTTTTTCATCAGCAATTGATAAAAATTTTTGGTGTTCTTAGGCAAATAATATTTTCTTTATCTCCAAATTATACTTCATTTGCAGAATTGTATTATTGAGAAAATTGGCCAATTTTGTGTTTGTTACGTAATCCTTTTATTAATTTGTGGTCAAATGTGTTATTCTCCTCACGAGTTTAACATTTTGGAGATCATACTCCAGAAGCCTAACGTTAGGCAGTCTTGACATCTGTTTGAACCCGCTTGGATTGCTTAACTACCTTCACAATCCATGTGAGACGGATTATATTCCTCAAAAAACTGTAGGGAACTAGAGCGTAATGGAACACTAGTATCAATGTCCAGAGTGAATGGAGTTTCATAGAACTATAAACTGAGCAGTTGGGTGCCTGAACATCAGAGAAGCCCCTGCTCCAACACAGACATAACTTGAGCATAATTTTTCATCTGTGGAGTGTCGTTTGATGTCTAAGATTTGTCGCAGTGCAAAAGAAAATTGTAGCCATACAGCCTATTCTCGCTGGAGTGCCTATTTGGTCACTTGAAGTATTTTGTAGACAATGCCCTTCAGGTGCATTGAAAAAAACCTTGGTCAATGCTCTTAACAAAAATTTAAAACACATCTCAGACGGAATAGCTCCAACTCACTTGTTCTCTTATCAAAGGCTGCCAGATGCCAGCCCACAACACCATCCCACACACAGCCCGGAGGTGCACCGCAACATGAAGCTGTTGCAGTGGGGAGGCAGATACAGTAGAGAGGGAGGGGTGTGGAGGAAGCGGAAGAAAGAGATGAATAGCCTAGGAACATTCAGCAGGAGAAGTAGATCAGCATGCGGGGGGGGAGGGATGTGTGTAGCTTAAGGAAAAACCAGTGTCAGAGACCGATCGGTTCTTTCCCCCATACTGCGCCTGAGAGGTTAAAGACCAAAGAGAGACAACTTTGGATCTCTTCTGATAGAATTTGATGTGTGACTGTGTAAAGGGTAGTAAGAAACAAGTCATATCTTAAGGTTCCCTCTGCACCTCTGTGCCAACAGGAAAGAAGATGTAAATCACTTGTGTATAACAAGTCTATCTATCATCCTTGTTACAGCTTCAGCATGCAGCACTCATGCAGATACTGTATGCAAAAAAAAAGCAGGCTGTCTTTAGTGTGGGTGGAAGCTTTCTAAATTTTACACGAGGAAGGTAGAAACCATTTCACCAGTGTGAGACATACTGTCTGATGAAGCGATCTGTGATTAAATTTTGACAGGCTGCTCAAAATGCGTCGGTTGACAGCCTCCAAATTCAATTTTACCTCACATTTCTTGTGTGCACTGCTTAAAGACGACGATATGTGGCAACATTCAGATGTACACCACAGATGGACGTGCTGCTGTACTTGCATGACTGTTGGCAGTTGTTCACTGCCTTAACTTCTTTTTTAGGCTGCCAGCAAAAGCTGATTACCAGTGCCAGTCGTCCTCCAAATAAACAGTTGGGAGTTAGCAGAGGGTGCAAGGAGAACATTTTAGTAAGGCAGAAAGATAAGATTGGAACATTGGGGGTGTTGTCAGAAAGGTCCCATAGCACCGAAATGAAAATATCATTTATGGTTTTAGGCGTACGGCAAAGGATCTGAGGGTCAGGGATTGCATGTTGGGGTAAGGGATGTCAAAGACCTGACGAGCTGCAAGGCATAGAAGGCTTCTGGAGCTGAACAGAATATGTTTTTATTGGATCTATATAGAAGCCATTAAAGTTGATTGATGTTTGGAATTATGTGTTCCAGAGCTTTTGCCAGGTGGTAAAACTAACAGCTTAGCATTCTTTTTTTAATAATTGAGCTTTCCAACTCTTTGATAAGTTGACAAACAAGACACCCATGACTGCGGAGAACAATCAGATGGAATGCTGATTTATATCCACGAGATCTGTATTTTGACTGAGAAGTACCTATGCAACCACGAACACGATGAGCATACTTACATAATGAAATACTTCTATGTCAGCTGACTATTTATTGTGGAGGGAATCTGATGGATTGATGTATTATTATCTAACTTATGAAAATTACATGTAAAACGGATAATTTTACCAATTGAAATAAAAGAATTCAGATCAGTTTTTTGAACTCCGAGCCGTAAAGGTACTCCTTGATTGAGCCGCTGAACATGATGCATACTGTACCATAAAGGAGAATAATTACATGTAAAATGCAGTGCTAATTCTATTCATAAAATTATTTTATTAAAATTGAATACAAATGTATTTTGTACAAGAGTAAAATAAACGCAGATATATTTAACTGATTTATCAGTTGGAAAATACTTACACATCTTATTACAAATGCTATATATATATATATATATATATATATATATATATATATAAAACTGGAAGAACAGAAATAAAAAACAATACAATAATAAAATAATTGTGTAATTTAAAACTTGCTTACGCATAAAACGTTCATCTTACAACAATAATGGGACATTCAAATATTTTTTAGGCTTCCCTTGGAATATACTGTTTATACAATTTCAAGAAACACAAATTCCTATCTTCAGCCAAAAACTATGCTTTTTACCTCATTTTTCAGAAGATGGAGAATTGATCTTTTCACACTAATTTCCTCAAAACATGTTTACTAAAGCATCTAATTTAACCTGGCTAGGGATTGGGTTCATTTGGCTGAACCCCTCAAACAATGCAAGTAAAGCTGAGATGACAAGACAATCAGCAGGAGCATGTTTGCAAGCAGAATTAATGCAGCCATCTGCAATTCAAACTTCACCCAGCATTAAAACTTCCAATGCAGTAAAACCCAACCCATCTGCCACTGCAGAATAGAGAAAACAAATACCGACAAGTTTAGGCAAGCATAAATTTAACCCTGCTCACTCCATAGACTCAGGAAACATAAATAATACTGGCTGATTAGTCTCCATTTGCGTCTTCCTATTGCTCATACAAGCAAAACATGTATGTTTATGCGGAATGATGCTTATACGGGGAACTGTTATATAATTTATACTGCAGGTGTTAAACAGCTTTAGCTTCTTGAATTAGACACAAGCAGATTTAAAAAAAGGACTGTCATATAGAGAAAGTGCTGGCCTGTTTGGAAAATTGTTGACAGCCATAAGTCTTCAGAGAAAGAAATGCTCAGAACACAAGGTTAAGAAATTCAAAACCAATGAGCCAGCTTTTTGTCCAACAAATAGGTTAGAGTGTGATGTTTGATGTGGACAGAATGCACAATGTTTTTAATATGTGCCGAAGAAACGCTGGCAGAGAAGCTTCATACTGACTCAAAATAATCCGCATATGCCTGAGTCAGCCAATATTCAAGCTACAATAACAGGATTAACTTTTGTTTCCTACTCAATATGTGATGTACTTTCAAAGGCTGATAAGGCACGCCATTTAATTACATTCAGAAATAATAAAAGATAATAGAACACAAAGTTTTTTTTGATTAAAGCAGGCAGTGATTTGGAGATACTAAATGTTCCCTTTTGATATGAAATGCTCTTTCCAGTCTGTAATATACAACAAACAGTCTTTTCCAGGGCAGATGCTGCTGCCTCTTTCTGTCCCAAGACTGTCCCAACAATGAGGGAAAGATCTACAATCAGCAGGGGCATTTATAACAAAGGCAGCTGGTAATTTATAGTCCTCTGTGGACCTCTCCTTTGCATCCCGGGGCCACTGAAGCAACATACTAAAGCTCAGCCGTGCTGTTCGGATTACCTCTGATCCATTTAGGCTCCCTAATATCCTAAATCGAACATTGAAGGCAAAAGCTTCATCAGCGATATATTGTAAAACAGGTAATTTTCCAGCCAAAATGGAACAAATGCCATATTGTGCGTGCTGAGCTTCAAATTGAAACTGTTGGGAACAACATTAAGAAACATTTTCTTACAATGTTGTGCTCAGTCTGCTTCTTCCAAGGTGAATTCACCCCCATCAAGCCGGATACTCAGTAAAAGCTCAAGGGATGTACCAGAAGGTCCAAGGTTCTGACCTGGCCTTCGAACTCCCCAGATCCCCAACTAATTAAGAAGGAGTTTGGAACGAACTAGCCTGATCCAGTGTCCTAAAAGGGCCACACAAAACTAAAACAAATATTGCAAAAAAACATGAAGCAACCAAGAACATGCTCAGAGGTTCCCCTTCTTGGTGGCGCCTGTCACCAATACCATATCAGACATGTCATTTTTAAATATTTTTTTAATTAACACAATATAAAAAATGAACAATAAAGTGTAAATATTAATTTAGCTTTCTTAAGAAATAAAATGATAACTTTGATTATAGGAAGCAGGCCTTTGCTATATTAGATTAGAACAGTTTTTTCAGTGCTAGGCCAATGAAACTGTTGGAATGCAAAGAATGACTTGCTTCGCAATTTATGTTTTTCATTTAGCATCTAAAAATGGGGTAAAAGTAATTTACTATTTGTTGACAATTCAGAAAAGGAATGAGCTTACAGTAAGATACTCAGTCATCACAAGGACATTTAACAATATTTTACATGCTTGAAAAGTAGGAAATTTGATTTATTTTGTTACTTGGAGACATTGCTTAGTATTAACAAATACATGAACAGTATTGAGTGGATGAAAACTGCTGAAATGTTTCTCAGTCTCGTTCTATCTACAAAAATACATAAAAATAAAATAAAAATAATATAAATATTTACCTTTTAATCTGGTTCTACTGGCACAAAGCCTGGTTTTATAATCAGTAAAAGAAGGGGTCTAGTTTTGTCAGGATTTCGGTCTTTTTAGTCAATGTTTACACCTGAAAACATTGAAATCAAAATGAAAATGCTCCAAGAAATATTTGAGTCATATTTTGCTTGTGATGTAAATGTTTGAACAGATAAAAGTTCAGCTTTAGCGTCACTGCTTGAGAGCATACATAGGCATATTTGAATGGCTAAAGCAAACCATATTGATTAAAATATAGCAGCCAAACAAAGTGCTAGGGAGGAGGAGGGATTAGACAACCTTCAAAAATCAATGTATTGATTCTTGCTGGCTGGTCCCTGCTTCCTTTGATAAGGCAGGATTCTCAGCTGAACATCTCTCATGCACTGAACAGCAGATATCCTATAAGCACACCTTAAAACAAACCGTAACTGTCAAAACTCTTAGTCTTCTTTTAACTTTTAATTTAATCTTACATATCTGTTATGACAGATGAGCATGTTCCATGCAACTGAGATAACTGTGGTGTTTTTTCTTTTCTTTTCTTTCTGAAAAAAAGGCAAAAAAGAAACAAAAAAGAGGAAAAACAAAAAAAGAAGAGAATGAAAGGAAAACTAAAAAGGAAGTAACAGTTGTTTCTTCTGCAGCATAACAATGTGTGGCAATATATTGCCAAGACATAAAAAACAAATAAATCATCTTACAGTGATCATTACAATTAAAATGTAATGACTGCTGTTAAAAGTATTAAGAACATTTCCTACATGACATAGGTGTTTTCTGCGCTTTGTAAATAAAAATGATTTTACAGATTTGACTTGTTTGATTGTTTACACATTGAAACTACACGTTTGGCTTTTGCTAACGTTGCCAAGAGTGGAAGTCACAGGAAATTCACTCATAATATGTTCAGAGAGATTATAAAAACCTATGGGGCATCATTTTAGACCCTGCAGGCCTCAGTTGACATTATAAGTAATAACGTGACAACACAATTAGAAAAGCAGTTAACAAGAAGGGCTTGTTTGGTCGTGTTTAATATGAGTAGGACATGTTTGTGCCAAATCAAATTTCCATTTAGCTATATTTGTCAGCAACACCAAGAACTCCCCTGTATGACATAACAAAATACGAGTGAAAGTGTATCATCACAAAAACAACGATTCCGAATACAGTAACAAATTTTATAGAACTGTTCTTCCAGTTTTATATATATATATATATATATATATATATATATATATATATATATATATATATATATATATATATATATATATATATATATATATATATATATATATATATATATATATATATATATATATATA
>JAVLVB010000558.1:2128909-2175969 GCA_032876305.1 Orestias chungarensis | reverse complement strand
TATATATATATATATATATATATATATATATATATATATATATATATATATATATATATATATATATATATATATATTTTGTAAATAGATACATTGTCACAAGTACACATTTTGCTCCCCTCTTCTCTCTGGCTCCAGTCCACAACTCTCATCCTCACACTTAGGGTCTTTGGGGGAGAGGTGTGGTTTCTGAAGTTGGGTGAAGTAGTCCTTTGCCGCACTCCATGAACCACTGTCCCTCATTCTTAATTGCACATTAGTCACTATTACATACCACAAAATCACACACCACACACAGGGCGGTTGGGGGCAGGGGGGCTGTAAAGCATCTGGGTCCTGGCATGTCCTGACACTGAGGACCCGTGGTTGGGGCGGGACTGGGGAGGAGCTCCACTGTCTGCAAACTGTGGCATGCTCCCCTTCACATCCAGTTATCAAGATGTGGGGCCGTAGGGGGGAGTGGAGGGGTCTTCCTGCGCCCCTGTTTCCTGGAAACTATCTAGGGTGGAGGGGGGGGGGGTTGGTCTGCAGGCTTGGGGCAGTGGAGTCAGTGTTGTGGGGCTACAGCAGAGGGTGCTCTCCCCAACCACCAACCCCCATCCCTACCTTGGGTGACTGCGTGAGTGAGTGAGTAAATGTATGTGTAAGTTAGTAAGTGATTGAGCATGTATGATTGTTTATGAATGTGGATGAGGCTGGGTCTGGGCCAGGGTGTCTTCTGCCTTTTCATGCTATTCCTATGTGGGAGGGGCTGTGCCCTGCTCCATCCTCGTCCTTCCTCACCTGGGGCCAGACTGGGCCCTGTGATGCGGAGCTGAGGGCACGGGGACGTGTATCGGTCAGACCCGGCTGGCTGTCTGGGGTCGTCTGTCCCTCTCGGATGTTGGGCGGGCTCTCCGCTGGGTACTGCATTTGGGCCCTGGATCCTGTCCCTGGCCCGTGCTTGGTGCTGCTCCTGGTACCTTGGGGGCTCTACCACGGACCTCTGGATGGGTGCGTGGTGTTCCTGCGGTGGGCTGTCTGATCTCTGTGCTCTTGCATAGCCCTGGTGTCCTGGACCTTGTGCTCCCTATGCTACCTCTGGGCTCCTGGAGGGGGTTGGCAGTGGCCTTCAGTACCCATGGCTGAGCATAATTCATGTAAGACCTGCATCACAATTTCTGCATATTAATAACATCAAGTTTGCCTCATAATTTTATTTATTTATTTTTTGCAGCATTCATTGCTGTCTTTGCTCTGCTTTACTCTAATCATATCTCCACAGGTATAATTCAATGCGATTTCGCAGTTTCCAATGGATGCTTCAGGAGCGATCTAGTAGCAGCTAGTTTTTGGAAACCGTTGTTTTGTTTTTGTTATTGTTTGTTTGTTTGCTTGTTTCTATTTGAGTATTGACTTTTGGTCTGTGTATACGTTCCCTTTCACTCTGTGCACCCCCCCCCCACACACACACTCCTCAGTCATGTTTAGCTTTAGAATGTATATAACACCTTAGAAATAAATAAACAAGGCTCTTTATTTTTAAAGCCTATCTTGGAAAAGCAAATCTGTTAAGCACAACTATGGCAGCCAGAAACCCATTCTTCTAGCCATGATGCTGAAAAGGACAAGGGGAAAAAAACAAAAACAAAAAATTTCACAAGGAGTATAGTTGTATGGAAAAAAACAATAAAAACCTTTAATAATACATTAGTATATTTTATAACCAAATAATATAATTAAAATGGCAAAAGGTGGAGAACTCCATTTTACCAATCCTACTAAGAATTGCTGATTTGTAACTGGTATGTAAGTCCAATAACTTTTTTTTAAATGACAAAATATTTGTGATAATAAACTGAACCCTATATTTACTTTAAAAAAGGTAATATTTTGAAGATATAACACAAAGAGTACAACATTTGAATAAAATACAATTTACAAAGTAACTCACAACTGATAAGTGTATGAATAAGTAATAAAGGAGGATTTATCAAACAAAACTATAAGATTACATAAATCAGTTTACCTAACCTGTCAAGAAAAAATAAGATTACCCATTTGCCTAAATGCTTCTCAAACTAGGTAATAAATTACATATGTTAGCTTCCTTTTTGAATTGTATGTTCACAGTAAGAAAACTGTCTGGTTTTACACAAATGTAAAAGGTAGTGATCTATTTTTGGGATTCATTGCTATTGATATGTTTTTATTGTATTTAAACACAAATCCTTGTCATTAAATCATTGTTTAATAGTAATTGCTCAATTAATTGGAGTGTAGGTTTTTGTAAATCTCCTATAAGCCCAGCGTTTCTCAGCAATACTCATTCATTCTCAATCGTATAGTGACTCACTCAAGAGCCCTTTAAATTTCTAACACCATTAGATGTCTGAGGTAAGTTGTAGTTCCCTTTAAACCAATAGTGACAGTATACTGGATGACTAATTCAACGCAGTTTATATTGTTCTCTGTGAAACTAGCTCCCATAGCAACTCCAATAGACGACTCCCTTCTCTGTATCTTTGATCGCTATTCTTTCATCTTTTGTGAGCCTCACGCTGGCACAAAATTGCAGCTTAGTGTGATATATGACATTCCATCTTGGCAGCGTATGAAAAATAAATTAGATTTCCCTACACCATTTCCTGATCAGCTCCTTCTCCCCCCTCTCATCTCCACCACCAAAGCCTTTCCCTCCTGAATACACACCTGCCTCTCTTCTGCAGGCCCATGCATTTGAATTGTCGACTGCAAGACACAAACACAAAGGTTTTTTCACCCCAACTTTTTCAAAGTAGGTTTTAAGCTTTATAACTAAGGTCAACGGACGATGGAACTATCATATATACAGATTGCTCCCCAGACCTCGAGTACATTTCCATTAGATGTCGGCCTTTTTTTCTGGCCAGAGAGCTAACTGTAGTGATCGTCAATGCTGTGTACATACCACCCGATGCTAATGTTAGCATAGCACTCTCTGTTCTGCTGAACACCATCAACAAACAGCAGCGGGCCCACCACGAAGTTGTTCATGTTATTGCAGAAGACTTTAACAAGGCCAACTCTAAGCCTGTTGTCCCGAAATTCCACCAACATGTCAAGTGTTCTACTTGACCATGTTTATCCTAACATCAAGCAGGCCCACCTCGGCCAGTCCGACCATCTCTCCCTGCTGCTCACCCCAGCATACACCCCTTTCAGAGGGGGGCCAGGCGTACGGTTAAAAGCATCACGACCTAGCGTGAAAACGCACCAGGACTTGTTTGAACACATTCACAGGGACGATACTGGATTACATCAGGTTCTCTATCGGAAATGTGACTCAAGTTACAAGTTTGCAAATCTCAAGTTACAAGTTTGCAAATCTCAATTTTCAAGTACAAATTTTGACCCTTTTTTGACACCTGAGTGAATAGCCAATCACCACGTTGCTTATTGACTTGTTCATTAATCCAGTGTCCACCCATGCACAAACCAGCTATTCAATCAAGGAGCAGCAATTTCTGCTAGCGCGACAACGACACTCAGTGTCCAGTAGCGGAAGGAGGATGGAGTCAAACGCATGGTGAACTCAAATGGTGAGCTAGTTTAAAGTTGAATATTTGATATTCAAGCTCTGCAGAGTTAGCGGTTTCTCTCTCCTGTGCGGGCTGATGCAGATGGACTGATTGCAGCTTTGGCTCTTCGGTTTCTCCCCAGAAATTGCTTCTCCTTGATTGGATAGCTGGTTGGTGAGTGGGTGGACACCGGGTAAATGAACAAGTCAATTAGCAATGTGGTTATTGGCTATTCATTCAGGCGTAAGAAAAGGGTCAATTTGTACTTGTAACTTGAGATTTGCAAACTTGTAACTTGAGATTTGCAAACTTGTAACTTGAGATTTGCAAACTTGTAACTTGAGATTTGCAAACTTGTAATTTGAGATTTTCAAACTTGTAAATTCAGGTTCACACTTGAAGGTGTGAAGTACAAATCTTTTTTATTACAAATATAAATCTTATCTTTTTGACCCTTATTTGACTCCATAATTTTTGAGATATTTTAGCACGGCACTGAAAGGAGTGGTCCTCCAAATTGTACAATGTGCATAACGTCCATAAAATGCATTCTATTCTTTTCTATTCTATTCATTTTTTTACTCTGAATCCTCCTTTTCTGCCAAGTGTTTAAAAATACTCTATTATGGAATGTTATTTTCTGCTAAACTGTTTTCTTTCCATACAAAAAGACTGTCTACATTGAGCTTGGATATTGCATATTTTTCATTTACAGCTGACTTTAAGTTCTGTTGTGGTACACAACTTAAAACAAATTTTTTACACGTGAAAGACAAGTTATACTATAAAGGTGTCGAACGGCAATCCTAGAAGGCCAGTGCCAAACAACATTTTAACATGTCACTGTTTCAAAACAACCACATTAAATAGTTATGTTATCAGCAGGACCTTGTAGAACCCATTCTCCTACAAAAGAGGCGATTTAGCAATATGATTTGGACTGGGAAGATAACTAAACAGATAAAACAATGATTCCGAGAATTTGGGTTTACAAAATAACTAGTGTGCATAAATTAACCTGGATCAAACAACTGCTTGCTAAACCTATTCTAGTATGGAGTAAAGCTCAGACTCAACGTTAAATTACTGTAAAACCGAAGGATCCGAAACGTTGATGCAAAAAACATGGATACTTATAACTAATAAGTTATTGTAAGTTGTCCATTCACTTATCTCTGTAGGTTCTCTGAAACTCCCATGTAACCATATAGATACAGACACCGTAAACAAGGTCAATGTAAGCCAGCTGCAAACTGCTTTTACGAAGATATCAGATTTGAGGCATCACACATTGACAGGGGAGAACTAATTGAAAGATACATGATGGATTTCCCAAGACATTGTAAAGTGCGGGGGTGGGGTTGGGGTGAGGTGGAATTAGTTTATTAAGTGGAAACTTGTCAGATTGCCAACTTTTGAGTCAAAATGGTTTGGAATGCTTTACCTCAGTGTGTTATCAAAATATTTATAAATTTATTTTTTGTTTATTTCCAAGGTTATGGATCATCCTGTATTCAATAGAAAAAAAAAAGCTTTAAGGAGACAAAAAGATCCCTTTATGGAAATTTGAAAATAGAACATTCTTTTTTGGTCACCACACTAGCATGGTGTGCAGTGCCTCCATATGAAATATCCACATTATGGTTTTCAAACGTACATTTAAAAGGCTAAAGTAGCACTAAAATCATAAATCTTCATTCATATTTTCTCTCATATTTCTGTGTTGGTAAAATTCAAAAACGATGTCACTCTCTTCCAGTACCAAAAACCGACCAAAATATTCCTTAACATCCTGGAGCCTGTTTTGTTTTGTTTTGGTACAGGATTTACTAAATGTATGAAAGATTTGAACACTGAAAAAAGTTTATTTTGCACATCTCTTACGAGTTTGCCTCTCTCCTCTGTAGAGAACAGGCACCAAGCATCAAAAGCTTGTGCTTACTCTTGATCACATTAAATCCATCATGATGCAAAGTGTGCATGAAGAAAGTAGGACAGCTTTCACCACGGCTCAGAACTGACTCTTGCTTTACAACTGAGACATCATCATTAACAGATGAAGCCTCATTCTGAAGCAACATAACACCCTGCCTGCATACTTGACAATCCGCTACAGCTGCTGGTTAGTTTAAGATTTCCCATGAAACTGTCCGAACCAATAAATCTTTGCTCTTATTTAGCTTTGACTGCAAAATGTTACGAACACTGCAGGTTAGTTAGTTTTAGGATTTTTCATTTGTTTTAACTGGTCTTTTATACCACAGTTGTACAGGTATGAATTTATGGTGATATGCATATTTGTTTTTCTAATACATATTGGGACAAAAATAAAATACATGATCACATATATTTATACATGTCTTCTAATGCCTGGTTAAGTGTCCCTAAGCAAGCTACATCCATCTTTGCCTTGTAAATTAACAATGTTCAAAATTGGCAGTTTATGCAAACAGAAATGAAATTGTGAGGATGCTTAGGAACAGCCCAACAAGAAAAAAAGAGTTGTCTGTGATTAAAGAATGTGAAATTTCAATGTGTGATTATTTTATTCACTTTGTTTAAAACAACCCTGTTTATATCACAAGTAACTTTCATTTTAAGGTACAGATCAATGTTTATATTATTATTCATACTTGGCTGCTGTTTACCTTTGCAATAAGTTGCTTCACCAATTCTTTGTTTCACATTTCACCCAGTTTTGTTTATGAAAACAATGATCTTTACACAACATAGTATGGAAAATTTTAATAGTATTTTATAAAAAAAAGTATTTTACAAAGAATGCTTAGCATGGACCAATGCTACCTTGGAAGGTAGAAATTTCATGTGTACACAAACTGCATGTGTGCACATATATGAATATTGCCAAAAAACATAAAACAAAAACATATAGATGTTCTAATATCTCATTTATGTTTTTACACCTTGTTTTGCCAGTTAACATTTGCATGGATTATTTCCGTCTTAAACTTTTAGTCAAGAGCTTTATTCATTGCTTTGAGGATGCAAGGCTAATTCCCATTGTTTTTCCCGGCTCCAATATTTACAAAAATTATGTAGAAGTAATGAGAAACAAAGCTAAAAATTGTATAGTTTCCACATAAATAAAAAGACTATGAAACAACTAAAATGGTTACTGCATTTAATCAAATCAGTGTTGATATCACTGCCTTAGCAGAGCTGGATGGGGCAGAAATCTAAATGGCCCCAAAGTGCCTCTCTGTCATATGTACAGAAAGATGGAAAACTTTACATTTTGAGAGTGAAGAGAACAAAAAACTGAATGTGACGTTACCAAGAAATTTGATGCTCTACATATAAACACTTTATTATTACTTACTATGTTTAACATTAAATAAATAAAAAATAGATTGGAGACGCATGAGATTGGGTATCTGTACATACTCATAACCTGGACATAGATTTTGCATCACTTGTTTATACATCGGTAATGCATATCATTTACGAAGAGTGAACAAAGCAGCCGTAGCAGTGTTTCTTAAATTCAGTAGAATGAGACAGAAGGATGGATTTGACATGTACTATGAATTAGTAATCTTAAACCTAACAATAAGTAGATAAGTGAATTAGGAACTAATCTTTGACTAATGTGGTAGTATCTTTTGGTATTAAGGTTCAGTACTTATAAGTCAGCCAGTTCTTTATCCAGCTTAATACCCCATTCAAATTGGGGTGGTTTGAAGAAAATGTAACACCAAATATAAAAACTGTAAATTTCAGTTAAAACTGGATATTGCCATCGTAAAAGGAAACCCCACAGAGTAAACATGCTTTTACCTAAGCAAAGTCACTAGCCTTTACATACAAATATATTATTCTAACAGCACATAGTACCAATTAGATTTTCTGGCATATCCTTTTTTTTTTTTACATTTACAACTTATAAATGTTACTCTATAAGGAACTTTTAAAGTAAAACCAATTGAAGAAGAGCCATAATTCAAATTCATCCAGAGACTGTAAAGGTGTGATTTCTTACAGAAGGATAATTGTTTGCCTCTAGTACTAGAATGCAGCCAAATATAATTTACATTGGGACTACCACCTTTGCATAGTAAATATCCATGTAGTAACTTCTAGTATTGTAGCACTGTGTTATTCATCTCTGGGACAAAAATGCATCTTCACTTTTTTTAAGCTCACATCAGAGCTCAACAAGACATTATACAAATGTTTTCTTCTAAAACAGAACAATAATAATGGTGAAAAAATTACTTGTGTTAGGAGGGGTGGGTGCCTGATGTTGCCGTGTAATTTAGTGCAGTAATAAATAAAAAATCCAGCTAAAGATCACAAAGAAGCCCCAGCGAAACCAGAGAAATAAAACATTTACATGCATCATTACCATGATCAGTTGGGGTAAATTACATTGAGAAAAAAAACAACAACAACAAAGAACAAAAACAATATATGCTACATT
Organism: Orestias chungarensis; assembly: GCA_032876305.1. NCBI lineage: Eukaryota > Metazoa > Chordata > Actinopteri > Cyprinodontiformes > Cyprinodontidae > Orestias > Orestias chungarensis. The sequence goes on along the minus strand of JAVLVB010000558.1, from coordinate 2,167,989 downwards.
TATAAATACTTGTGCAAGTAATATACAAACATTTACAAGTGTAGATAGTGTTGATAGGCTGGTTGACTGCTTGAGTTCATGACATACATGTAGAGTAAAAATAAAGATAAATTCCTTTGCAACTAGTGGACATTTTTGAGACTTTTGTATGAGATAAAGCACAACTAATGCATGACAAAAACTCAGTATAATTTCCTTAAAGGATTGTTACTGTATTTTCCGCACTATAAGGCGCACCACATTATAAGGTGCACCTTCAATGAATGGCCTATTTTAAAACTTTTTACATACATAAGGCGCACCGCATTATAAGGCGCATAGAATATACGCTACAGTAGTAGTATGGTGTGATTTTTGTGCCACCAGGTTTGCGCGCATAGAGTTATATGAAGGACCAATAATTGTGAGCGTGTGTGTATAAATCTCAGACGCGCGCGCTCATAGGTGCTCGGACAAGCGCTCAACTCTAACAAACTGCTCGCTCAGCTCACTCTGCTCATGCTCGGCTCTGTGTCTGCGCTCGCAACTCTGTTGAAATGTTAGTGAGTCTGAGAGTATGAATCAACTTTGTGTATTTGGAAGGAATTATTTAATTGGATGAAAAAGGCCATTCTTTGATTAGCTTGGAGCGTGGCCCATTTTGGTATAATTTAGGTATAATGGGCGAGGCACTCCTTGGGGTGGCTGTAACAAGGATGCTAGGAAAAGCATATGCTAATGCGGTTCTGAACCAAACATATGAAGAAAGATATCCGCTTTTACCTTGGATAAGAAATCGTTACTGCCCGTCCATGTGTGGTTATAAGGTCATGGCTACTAAAAGTCCATCGTTCTACATAAAGAAGGATTATTCACCATGTGATATCTTTTTTCCATTCTTCCCATATGTGAATAGCCCATGAAGATCATACACATTTTTATTCACTTCATTTAAGATTCCACACTTATTAAAATGTTAAAGTTTTTCCACTACAGCAAATAACAGCATGGTTTGTTTATTTACTAGAGTAACTAACAGAGTATGGCTTATTTACACTTGGGTTTGAAAAGTGCAATCTGAAATAAGCACAAGATTTCTAAAACAACAATACCAAATTTGAGATTTTTGGCAATAATGCACAGCACCATGCTTTGATAAATCCAAGCACACCCTATCCACAATATATGGAGTGGAATGATGATTTGGTGTTTTGTAACTCCTGCATAGGATCTTGTAGTCAATAATAACCTTTGCAAATCCCTTAGCAGACCCCAGGATTTAGATACCTTTTTTATCATCTGTCTGTTTCTGACAGGACAGAATGAGTTGACTGTCCAACAAAATCAGAAGGTAAACACAGCCTCTCTATGGCTGACATTAGTAGGGGTGAGCTGGCATGACTAATCAATCGTGTAATTATGTAAAATCCTCTCTGGGACCAGCTGGTTGGTGAATTTACAGCAGAAAACCCTGGACCTGGGGCAGATTGCTGCATTATGGACCTAATTTCTAGAGTAGTAAACAAATCATATAACTGGATTTCATTCAATGGTACTATTTCTTTCAGAAACCATAATGTAAAAAAAAATAAATCAAAACTAATATAGTCTTACACACAATTTTAAACCCTTAATGGAAAATTTCTCACCATAATTTCCGAGTAATGTATAAAATGACCCTGCTAGCAGTCTATCACCTTTGTGATGCCTGATTTTTGAAAGCTCACTGAATGTCACGAGTGTTTAATTTGTAATTTATAAAAAACAAGAGAAAGCTCAGAAAAAGGTCAGCCTTTATGGGTTTATGAGGGAACAGTTTTGTTAATAGTCTTGAGTTTAAAATTATTGTATCTGGAAAGTATATTAAAGTCCAGTGTGAGACCATCTTTCCATAAGCTGAAACTCAACCTAAATTGGCTCATTAAAAAATTACGAGGATTGCAACTAAGCAAATCTAAAACATAAGTCAAGAACTCTAACTGATTGAAATGCTTAAGTGGATTTTTACTGAGTTCTACCAAAGTTGATATTTGAAAACCATAAATCAACTGAAGTAACTTTGTAAAGAAGAGTGGATAAGACAAGACCCAGTTGAATCATGGGATAAACTTTGTTTATTTCATGAAAATGTTTTCTGGTTTGGCTCAACTTTGTTTTAAAAAAATACTCATTGTGTGATAGTCTTTGTTTTAATTTAAATCTTTCTCTGAGAAAATTAACAATATTAGGTCACAAACACTCGCATTGATCAGATTTCCATCGAGGTCTAAAGTTTCTATGTATACGCTTTCATTCAAAAGCAATTTACTTCCTTCTGCTGTGACGACAATCCAACCTTACCTATATTGTGTTGTATTTTGCCATATGGTCCCTCAGAAAATCCTCCAGGCCACACATTCACTCTCAGAGAGCAGGAGAAACACTACGAAGATGAAATAAAAGAAATCATTGTTCAAAGTCCACCTCCCACGCATCTCTTTTGCATGAACATGACGGTGGATAAGGTGTAAAAAATGAAAAGGTCAAGTTCCTCAGCAGGTGAATACTAAAACAGCCTTCATGCATTAACAAATCACTTGATGTTTTACACATTTGACCTTTGTGACTGTTAGTAATTCTTCTTTTGACACAGTTAGAAAACTGAGCTATCTCCTCCACATCCTAAACAAAACAGCCATTATTATACGTCTTCACAGAGTGCAAATCTCACCACTAAGTTACAAAACCTTTTCAAAATTCGGACTGCAGAGCTATGATTTAGAGTGAATTATGTGCTTCTCAAACAAAATCAGGGTGAAACGAGAGAGACAGAGAGAGGGATAATATTGCTTTAAGCAAAATTATAGAAATTTAGCACAGCAGGGTGTTTATGCAGATCTTTGGCTCACAAGTAACATTATAATCCCCACAACAACTTGACGAGCATTATTTGCCACTTTGTTCTTTGATTTTTCATGGCCAGCCGTCCCTGAAAGCTGTTTATTCTCTGCATCATGTATTTGCATTGGATAGTTGTGTGGGAGTGAGAGCAGGAGTGCAGATACATGTATGTCAGTGTGCATGTTCGAGTTCTGCTTCATATGTGAGGAACCATAAATGAAATAATTCGTGGACATACTACAACTTTATCTATAGAAGCAAAGAGAAGAAACATGATCTTCAGTTTAATTCTCCGACTGTAACCATGATTATTTCCACTTGGGGCTCATGAGGTCCGGTCTCACTCTACCACATGATCCAGCCGTTTCTATTGATGTTGATACCCGATACAATTGGTTTCATAGACATCCAGACTCTTACAATATTTTGCCCCTGGTGTCTCTTTCCAGGTTATTATTATTTTGTTCAACCTGATCTTTGCCCTCATACTCCAGCAGCGGATCTCAGAATGATAAATGGAAGACAGTCACAGTTCATAGATTTCTGAATACAGTCCTTATGTTTTCTGGTTTTAGTTTCAAGCAGTCCCTGGCTGGACTTTACTTGTTAACTGTTAGTGTCCTAAACTAAAACACAACATTTAAGAAGCTAAAACAACCAAGTCACATGAATAAATAGCTATCTACTCATAAGTTAGCGACACAACAAATACATTTATAAATAAGTCATTATTAAAGGATTTAAATAAATTGATAAAAACATTTAATTATATAAAAAAATGAGTAAATTATTAAATAAAGGTAAGGAGAAAAATTAATAGATAAGGCACAAACAACTAAATTAGGAACAGTACATACAAAACAGAAATTAGGATAGATGTGACTTAATAGACAGTTTATAAAATAAATTACATAAATTAAAACAGCAATGCACAATAATACAATAATGAAATTTACTACTAAAGCATGTCAGAAAGATATTTAAGTACACAAACAATATATTCTTTTCCTGCTAGCAGGATAGAGTTTGAAGATCCTCTGGGACTTTCAGATACAAACAGTCGATATGGTAATGGCCAACCAACACTGTAATCATTGATGATTGATGAGCCTTTTCAAACTAATGGAAACATCAGAAAAAAGGAACATAAGAAAGTGGAGAAGAACCAAGGGCTCAGGGGAAAAACAACAAACAGAAGGAGCCTGGCAGGTGACAGCAATCGTAGTGCCAGGGGTCCACATTGAAAAAGTGCAAGCTTCTCCGTAATGTATTATTACATCCATTCATTATTTTCTGCTTATCAGAGGTCAGGTCTATTCCAGGGGGGACATGCCCAGAAAACCTCACCAGGTTGTCCAGGCATCCTGGCCACATGCTCGAGCCACCTCAACTGGCTCTTCTCAATGTGGATGAAAACCGGCTATGTTGTAAACCTCTCCCATAAATTCCAAGCTTCTCACTCTATCTCTAATGGAGCGCCCAGACACCCAGAAAAGAGAAACTCCTTTTTAAAATTAGCTTTGTCTTTACAACAGGGCCATTAGTTTACTTACCCGACCTGAAGAAGGCACTCTGCCGTAAAATAGCACCCATTTTTCATTATTGTTTTCTTTTATTTAGATTTAACCATACATAAACTAATTAACTCTAATCTACAGCAAAATAAAATTAAAGTGTTTTGTTCATCATTTAGAAGGACTATGGATAGTGAAACATTAGCATCATGCTAAAAGCTGTAAAAATACATAAGTGCTGCGGCTGCAGGATTCATGACTAAAAATGTTCTTTGTTTAAGAATCTTAATATAAATCTGCAATTTTAGTCTGTGTGTATGCGACAGACTCAATGTTCTGGAGCAGCAAAATATTTATTGAATCAGCATTAGCACTTAATGTATATTTAAACTAATTAACATATTCAGTTTGCATCTTTATTACAAGATAGCACACCTATCACTAAAAATGTGCACAAATGTTATTCCGATATAAATATTTAGACTGCAATGATTAGGGGAGGTGATGAGTTTAATACTGATTATTTTAAATCCCCCTTTTTTATAGAGTTCTCATTATCCTCTACGGATTAACAGTCACAGAATGCAAACAACACATTATCGTTCCCCATCTTCATTGAGATTCCATTTAAAACAGCTGCTCTTCACATTAACCTGCTGCGATGCACATTTAGGCTTGCAAAATGAGTGTGGGAATTGAGACTTTAAAAGACGCCAGGAGAGCACAGTTTTATTACAACACCAGAAAACTATTAATCACGTTCGCAATGCATTTATAATCTGTTTCCTCTTGTCAGGCACCATGATTTTGATGTTGTCGAGTTTAATATTCAGATACAAACCTGTTGTCCAGTTTATAATTTACAGGTTGCAAACCTGAACGGTTCGGAGGAAACCAGAAGATCATGATGGTCACTAGCTAAGAGTGCACTGTGTTTTCAGGTCGCCTGTTAAGGATGGTTGAGCCAACTCAGAGCCGCAAAGAAGGTAAAGTGCTCCCAAAATGAAACATGAAGATAAATGCACACTGACAAAGTGTGGCTTGCATGTCAGGTCAAGTACTTAGTCATCCAAGAGATTACTGAGCTGTTGATGCCCATCACTTGCAACATCCCACTCAGCAGCAGTCACTAAATGGTGTTAAAAATCACTAGAAAAATAAAAAGAACGGGTTACGGGTAGATGAGCGTGTCTTCAATTTCTAAGTAAGGCTGATAAGTAAGCTGCAGGGTGTATGGCACTGACTACACCCGTGGCCACAGGTAGGCTAGGCGTAGTCTCTCCAGAACATTCATACCAGGAGATTCGAGGGCCAGTAGTTAATGATAACCTCTTTGGGTACAGAAACCAGGCAGGACATCAATGACACAGCCAGATATCCTCCAAACCGCAAAAATATCCTCCAGCTGTGCCTCCTGTGGAGGAACATAATCACATTTTCCACAAGGGTGGCTGTAGTGCCTGGGAGAAAAGGCTTTATCAAATCCACAGACGTTGTCATCACATAGTCTGTGTGGTTTCCCCTTCATATCTGTGACCACTCATCCACCCACTGCCATTTAAAGAGCATCAAAGCTGGGGAACTTGTTATTACACAGAAAGAGCCAGAGATAACACACACTAGAAGAAATTACAAAGTGCAAGTGCAAAATTTTATTCAGATGTTTTTTCAAAACAATGTTTAATACTAATTCTAAAACAAGAATTGTTCATCTTGTAGGAACTTTTGTAACCATAATAATTGTCATTATTAGTAACACGGTATTCAGGAGGTTAGTCTTTCATGTTTCCATACGTCCACATATTTATCAGTTTCTTTAGGTCAACTATTTGACCACACCCTAAAGCAGGGTTTTTTCAAATTCTTTGAATGTGAGGCTCCCCTAGGAAAAGGTAAAGATAACCAAGTCTCCACCCCCAAACACCAACCCACCCAACCACAAACCTGTCCCACACAGGTCCCTGCAGTGAATGCATCTTTCTTTTGTGTCCCTGGAATTCTGTGTACTGATAGCTCAATACATATTTTTTTATTGAATTTCTTTTACCAAGTACATTCATAAAAAACTACATTCATAAAATATCCATCCAAATATTTCCATCTTAGAGGCTACTTTTACTGAAACATCATGAACAGAGGGCCTACTTTTAACGGTGACGATCAACTGTCATGAAAGCAAATTCATAAACAATTATATTTAACAGCAGACAAACTGAACAGACGCCAATGTCAAACTGAACTCACATCAACAGGAGACGTCAACTTAAATAATAAAAATAAAAAAAGTTAACCTGAATTTAACAGACGTCAACCGGTTCCATATTCCGCTTTAGTTTTTAGGCTGATTATACACGATTGAAACCTGTTGCTGTTTTAACAACCATGTTCTCGAGCATTCTCAACGTAAACAATGAGGACGTGTCTGTGATGCGCAAAGCTGTCGATGCGGGGTTTTACAGAAGAAAGAAACAGCCGCAATTCATCCTGCACTTGTAACCTTGCCTGTATTTGTCTTTTATCAGGGTGAGAGCGGAAAACCGACATTCACATACGTAACTGGAGGTGAAGGTGATCAGGACTCTCATATTTTTGGCGGACACATGGGGGAACTCACTCTTGAAACTCAACCAGAATCGCGTAATCATCATTTCCACCGGTCTTTGTTTTATGTCCACATTTGAGCTGAGCTCAACAAGAGCCTCCTCGGACTTCTTCTCACAACTCGCAGAGCCTTGTGAAGACATTCCCCCCATTCCAGGGCCACCTTACCTCGGAATGGAGGGGCAGCTGCTTGAATTGAGCAGCCATTTAATTGCACAGGATTTTAAACAGGCATGTGTTTAAGGCATGCAATTTAATTGTGTTCACAATTTTCAATGCCTCATCCAGAACAGCACGCAATTCTTTGGGCATTCCTTTTTTTTTTTTTTTGGTAACTAAATTCGCCGCATACTGTAATTTGCTAACATCTCTTTGAACACCACACATTGTGGCAGATGTCCGCTCTCAGAACCGGACCATGTAAAACCTCATTACAAATATTCAAGATTAATATTTCCCATGTTTTTTAGCAGACTCCTGCCTTTCTGCTGACTTTTGTTTTGGTATCAGAAAACTATGCATTTGATTAGGCATACTTATTCACAGACGCAAGCATGAACAATTATCCTTCTACAGATGTTTACAGAAACTGTTATATTTCTTCCCGCCTCCCCTGCGACTCTATGGCACCCCCCAGGGGAGGCCTCACCTATTGAAAACCACTGCTCTAAAGGATATAGCTTTAGCTTTGACTTTAAAATCAATGGTGTTAAACACAGTTTAAAACTAATATTTATGTAAATTAGTTTTATCTGTTTTTATGAACTAAAAAAAAATACTATCACCATATTCCCTTTTTGTAAACAGTTTCATTAGCTTTGTGATGCCAAAAGTCAAAGGAGAGTGTAAATATAGTTTGATTTTACTGCGTTTTATTAAGTTTATAATGATATCATATAGAACATGGAAAGAAAACAGCAATTTTAGTTTGGTGATTCATTAAAACACTGCAAGCTAAATTTATTTTTTAAGTTGCATAGTCAAAATCCAATTAAGAACTTGTGGGCTCTCCCATACTATTTTGATACAGGATTAGGCAAAATAGATACCCTAAAAGACTAATGGCTCTCTCTTCAGCAAAAGGCAGTTGCATGAAATTTTGTCTCCGGGGCAAACATTACAAATGTATATAAAAAAAAAATACTGAAAATTATCCTTTCTGTTCGCTCAACTTCAGAATGTCACACAGTTTTGTGCTGGCCCATCACATTAAATATGAATGAATTTAGTGGTTTAATGTGACAAAATGTGAAAAATGTCAAGAATCGTAAAAACTTTTGTAAGGCACTGCATCTGTTGACCTCAAAGGCATCATAAAATGAATCCAGCTCAACATACCTCATTTGCTGTTTGTCCCATAGCTGTTGTTCCTGTACTGCAACTTCCTTTGTGAAAAAATAATCCCTTCTCTTGCCTGGATGGCAGAACAAACTATGTCACTCTTAACGTCTCAGCTTGGACGAGTATTAATTGTTAACTCCAGTTTGTAAGGCACAGACTTTCTCCCCTGTGATGTTGGTGGGCCAGACTGGAGCCAAGCTAAGTTTAAAACATTGTCCCACAGGGATTTTGGCTGGTTATCATGAGCACACAGCATCTCTCCACCCTGGGGGTAATGTTACTCAGGTAGCACTCAAACACTGCAAGCTGAGGGTAATATACAATATAAATGTCTAAATGTGAAATGAAATGTAGTGCAAAATTGAAAAAGAAGGCTGAGAATTTTCAAGGTGAAAAGCTTTCCCAAGGCAGATCTAGCCTTTGTGCCCGTAGCTGACGTTTGTATAACAACTCTTTAGAAAATCGTCATGAGTCAAGGACTTTGTTTTTCCTCCCTCTGACACACCTTTTAAAACTAGCTGCCTCAAATATAGTTTTATAAGATTATACATAAATTAACTTGTTAAATAATTACATGGATATGTAAACTATCGCTAACAAAAAATCTAATTAGACGAATACAATCCAGCTGTTCTTGTATGTATTGAGAGAAAGCATTGAGAGAAATAAAATCGTTTTAGATGCTGAACATCAAAAAAGAGGCTTTACAGATAAAACATTCAAATCTACTAATGCATGTTAGTAGATATGGAAAACATCTAACTAACAAACAAAATACTAAAAGGTTAAGTATTCAAGTACATCATGCAGAAATTGGGAGAAACCAGTCTACAGTGAAATATAACTACTTGTTGAGTTGCATTTTCATAAATATGATTATTAACAGATTTTCTTTAGTAGTAGAACCCATATTTAAAATGTAAAAGAAACATATATTTCAAGTGGTTGTTTTTTTTCTTTGCTGATATAGCTTACAGCTAATAAAAAAACTAAAAATCATTTACTAAAATCAAATGTGATATACTGTCAATGTTTTGCCAGGGTTTTTTTTCTCCTTTTTTTGCATTAACTGCTACATCAATGAGGCATTCTTCTGGAAGCACAGACTCCAGCTGTGGCTCAATGTTTTTGTTTGTTTTCAGGTTATGCTGTTATTTTTTCTCTGCCTTGAGAGCACAAGTTTGGGGGAAAAAACCCTGCAGCCTTTGCTTGTGTGTCAAACTGACTTAGGAATTGGCTGGAAAAAGTCTTCGTATGCAGTCATTGTGTATGCAGGATCACACATTGGAGTAGCTTGAGGCTTGTAGCACTGTGATAATATTTACTAAGCAGGAATAGGGGGTAATGATAAAAATCCAGGATTTTGCCTTCCTGTGTCAATGTCCCACTGTTGTAAAATTCTGCCTTTAAACAAGCAGATAGGACTTTGCATTCTGCATGTGTGACTGACTCTTTATTGTCGACTTCTTGTGAGTGCATTTACTCATCTCAGCAGCACCTGTAGGAACCGGCCCCCGCACGGCACATGCAAACATAAAAGCACACAGGTCCATTTGTGGTCCAAAGGCCAGGTTTCATGCAAAACAATGTGGAAAATGCAGTGAATAGCGGGAAAACTCCAAAGGTCGAGAATAAATTAGGATCTCCACAGAGAGCAGAAGTCAAAGTCAGTAAGGATAAAAGCACAAGTGTTTATAGTTGTAACACGATCTAACAGCAGGATGTAAGGCTGGATGAAAATGTTAGGAAAGCAAAGAAAAACAACATCATTTGGATAAACCAAAGGACTTGCTTTATGATTCACATTTAAAATCATGCTAGGCTTTATATCTGCCTGTTGAATAACTGAGGCAGCTAACACCAATGTATAGTCAATACATGAATAACAACAAAATTGTCAGAATCCTTCATAGATATTGTTCATTGTTAACAGGAGGCACCTATTGCAGTATAGACAAATTATGTTTACTTTCCAGCTTAAAGTGACCATGTTGAGGCTATTTAGTGCATGTTTTCTCAGTATTTCTCTTCCCTTATTCCTTATCCAACTACTAATGAATATACTCCAATTGTGTCAAAATAAATATTTATGTACACAATAATCTTTTTATTTATTCATATTCTTTGGCGGTTTGGTTCAATTAGTGATAGAATAAGAAAGATGACCCAGCAGCATAAATCTCTGTCTAAATCTCTATATATGATTTTGAAAAACATAAAAAAAAGATAAAGATAAACCCGGTCACACATGAATTACAATCAAAAACTTTTGGTTGGCGTATTAGGGAATAAACAAAAACATATGCCCCGTGTTTGTAATAAACTGTAAAGTGGACGTTCTAATAAATAACATGATGACAGAATCAACTACCTATCTCTGCAGCTCCTCCAAAGTTGCCATTAAGCATCTTGTTTTCTCTGATTAGTTTAAAGTGATCCGTATATACTTTAAAGCCTACCCAAGTTTGAAAAATAGAATAATTTAAGGAAACATAATCACTCAAATATTAAATTAAGTTGTGTTTGACATCTTGCCATTTTTATTTCAGTGATTGGTCATTGTCTCAGCAGTCTGACCTCTTTTAAAAATTGTTTTAAAATAATATATTGTTTATTGTTCTGCTCTTGTTTATCCTGCATGCTATATTCATTTGTCTGAGTAATGCAGCTTCATTGCCTAGAGAATGTGAACAAAGCTGAGTAAGTGATTTTTCGTGTTTCCAAATTTAATGCATTTTTTATATAGACTTCCTGAGAGTAAACAGTGCATTTTAGTGTGTTTTCTAAAGGTGTATTATACACAGAAACCCAACACTTCACTTAACAATTATTTCCTGTAGTAGATTATCCCTCAAACAAACAAAACTGCCCGTTAAATCTTGGGTGTTTCTGCGCTTATTTGATGTAGCTGCTAGTCAAAAATGGACAAAGTCCACTTACAGCACTAAAGTGATGTCTTAATTGAACAAAATTATATTTTCTTTCAGGAAGAAATATTAACTTGTATGTCCAGCAAAGTTTAATCTGATAGAGAATCAGTTTTAATTTGAAAATGATCTGATTGTTTGTACTGTTTGTAATTCCTCCACTGATTATTGAGAAGAATATAAAAACCCCTAACCCACCCTGATTAAAATGTACATTTTTTAATTATTTTAATCAGTTTAATCAGTCTTTAAATGTAAGTAAGTTATTTTATTAAACACTTTTTTTTTCCTCATGCAGTAAATTTATACTTATTGTACAATTTCTTAATCTAATTTTATTTAATGTTTATTTTTATTTTGTGTCAGTCTGCACACTGGACTTGCCTTTCAAATTGCTGCAGGTACACCAGAACACCCCCCCCCCCCAAAAAAAAAGAGAAAAATAGTTTGTTTTTTTTCGAGTTTTTTCTTAAACATGCAAAACGAAGCATACCAAGGTAGAATTTTTGATTCTTATTTTTATTCTGAATCTGGTTTAAGAAGTTTTTTTGTTTTTTTTATTATGTCTTATACCCAAAAAACCTAGGTTTGTTTACATTTCAATCTCTTTCTGGGTCAGTGTTGTTTTTCACACTCAGTACCTTTAATCATAGATGCTCAGAGTGTTACGTTTCATCCTCAACATTTAAAACCGACAACACCTTATTCAACATTTCAATACCAATGTACCATTCAAGTCTACATTCATTTTTCTTTCACTGCTATGATAACTTACATGTGTCTTCTTCTTCTTTTTAAGGGCTTAAAATTTGTTACTGGCAGCGTTATTTTCTAGACATACCTCTTGAGGTATTGTGGTTGCTGGGATAGAAAAAAATATCTCCATTGACAGATGGGATCAGTTTCTTGACATTGTCTTGGTTCTGTTTATGGTTTTGATTATTCACATAAGATGAACCATGGATTGCTGTGAGAACAGGAAGGCAAAAACAACTGTAGGCTGTATGGATACTATATAAATAGGAAAGTGACATTGACTCAGAGAGATTTTGAAGAAAAAATAGATAATGTAGCTTAAATTGAGCTGTTTGGTCACACTCTTACATCTATTAATACAATATATTTCTTTTTATATCACAAAAAGTTACAGAAAATGCAAAACAGTCCTTTTGTTTGTCACAAATGTACATATTATCAAAAGCATCATTGTAATTTATTTGGAGCTTTAGAAGGTTTTGTTCATTTTTTTGTGGTAAAATTGTTGTTTAAAAAGTAAAATAAAACAATTTTTAAACCAAGTTTACATCTGAGATGGATTTTCTTAAATATGCAGATAGTCAAGTATATGCTGGCCCACTAATGATTGGTTTAATAAGTTAGTTAGCGATTCAAAATCTTCAGGTATATTTTGGTCCGTGTATTGACTAGTTTGCTGAAAAAAATTGGTGGAGGTTATTGAAATTTGTTGATTCAAAACTAAACACTAGTTTTGATGTCTGTGGGGGTTGTCCAGTTGAAAAATCCAAATACGTCAAATATTTTCATTTTCTGATCTAACCCAAATTCTCACCCACATGTAAAGCATGTTACAAGGCTTAACAACTACATTGACCCACTTTAAGGACAGTTTTATTTTGCACCGGACTGATATGGCAGAGATGAAGAAAGAAGCCCCCCCTACTAAATCAACACGTTCTACCTTGACTGAAAATTGCATCTCCTGCCATGGATAACGCCTGCGTGAAACAGTGCAAATGTATTGTCATTGCAATATCAGAGTATGCAATATTCATATTGCACATTACTTTTTCGGAGCGCAATCATTCTTTACTTATATATTCCAAGTGTAATGGTCTTGCATTTTACATGTTAATGTTATATTTAGCCAGCAGCGCAGACTCACAGCAGCAGATGCTCATACTGACACCAATAATATTGCTCAAAATGCTACTGAAGAAAATAAGCACATATAACAATAACAATTGTCTCTACCAAGGAAAGATTGAGCTTTTTTTTTAATCTTAGCCTTCGGGGGAAGGATTGGTTAAGCCTTTGCTTCAACAGTTTCACAGCTTATATTTTTTGATTTTTTTTTTCAAAATTATATAAAGAAAGGAAGAAGAAAATAATCTTGTACACCACAGTGACAAGATGCCTGTAAAAAAGATTTAAAAAACGCACTCAAGAGATATCAGTTCAAACAAATTTCACCCCAATGTTAGTAGGAGTCTATGTACAGAACAAATTAAATGTAAGCCTGTATGTCTAATTTTTACCCTTTGTTGTTAAGAAAGTTAAAATTGCTACTAACTTATTAATGTAATAAAGATGCTCTGATTTGGCAGCATACGTTCACTTTGGTTACATTTGTCAATGTGGACACCAAGCCCAAGGTAATGCTGTTGCATTTTGATGTTGAATATATGCATTTTAAACATATTTAAAAATATTTTGAAATACTTCATTAGTGGGGGGATTAGCGGGCAATACCACTGTATTTGAAACTAATCGGTTAGAAGTAGTAATGTAAACTTGGAAATGTATATTGCATAGGATGTTTCCTTAGGAGCTACACATATTAAAAGATTAGCGTCTTTTTTAAGTAAAAGCTAAAGAGATAGGTTCGAGAACGCAAGCTTAGTTTTTATTTGTCAGTTGGAGTACATTTTCAGGTTCTTCCTTTATTGGGGGTATGTATTATTAAGCATTTAAATAGGTTGTCTAAAAGAACAAAAACATCTAAATTTCCTGCAGAAATAGGCAATTTTTTAATACAGTTTACCCCCTATGCCACATGCAGCTCACAAAGGAAGACATTGAATAATTTTCATCTGTCATCACCTTTAATGCCTTTGGTTCTTCAGTTTAATACCTTGTCAGACACATTAAGGTCTTCTGTTGTACAGCATCTCATGCTCCCCTTTATGTCTCGCATAAAAAAATAAAAATAAGGCAAGCCACGTATAAACAGAACATCATATAACTCAACATATTTTTGGATAAGGAGCTGAAGCTGCTCAACTTTAAAATATGTTTTTTTCTCAATCTTATGCTGCTGCTGTCACCAGAGTTAGTTTTTTTTGGTAGAGGGTGTCATGGAACCGGATAGCCAACTCATTCCGAGACAGGTCAACCACCAAAAAAGATAAAAAAATGCAGCTCCAGATTCGTCTCAGTTGTTTCTGTGATGACTCACAATAACAGGTTTTTAATAGAGAAATCCAGAGAGCTCAACTTCAAAGGGGGGTTAATTTAGATCCTCTCTACATTTGCCGCTCTGCCAAAACCTTTACATGAGAGGAAGAGAGTATTTTTACAGCTTTAATTTGTTTTTTTCCCGCTTAAACTTCAGAGGAACTTTGGTTTTACACCATTAGACTGCAAAAAAATCTAATAAAAAGGACAGACGATGTTCCTTGAAAGGAAGCAAAAACCTAAAAAATTAAATGACTGCAACCTGATTTCTTTTAATTTACTGTAGTTCTACAGCTGACAAGAATATCAGCATCCTGACACACACTGTACATGGAAAATTAATGAGATTTCTGCACATTGCCAAAGAAATTAAAGCATGGTAGGGTGCAATGCATGTGAGAATAGAGAAACTGTGAGGAGTGCCTTGGGGCTCTGCCTAATGAGAAGGATTAAGAAGCTAGGATGGGGCTGGTGTCATGCGGCCCCAACTTGTCTACTTAGAAACTGCAAAAGAATGGAAGAAGAAGTGCAGGTCAGAATATGAAGCCAGATTGTTAAATTGGCAAGAGTAATCGAGTGATCACAGGGTGACACTAACATACTATCATCTCCTTGATAACCTGCAGAGAGAAGATGGAGAGAAAGTCCCAAAATATTTTCCCTTCTGCAGAGATTGTTTACCCTCAGTTGTATATTTACACAGAATTACTTTGTTTTAGAAAAAATATATATATTTTACCACTTCACTGTTCCTATAATACTAGAGGGAGGGATAGATTTTATTTAGTAAGTAGTTGACGAGAGGTTAATAAAAACATGTTGGTATTATACAGTGAACAAAGACAAAGTACTTCACTAAGTAATGTCTCACCAGTGATGGATGATTTATATGGGGCTCTTAAGCACTCCTAAAGTGCGGCAAAATAGCCAGTTGTGAATGGGTGATAAATAGATGTTTGGCCAATCAGTAAAACTGAATGGTGTTGTAGAACTATTCCTAAGTGTTGTAAAGGGCGTAGTTGTAAAATAAATCCAGGGAGATTACATGGTGTTGTTGTGCAGCTGAGTAGAACTTGGTTGCTGTGGACATTCTGATTTAATTTGGGGTAATTTTATAGCTGTAGTCATGATTATTTCAGCCTTTGTAAGTCTTTGTTTAGTTATTTTTGGTAGTAATGCTTTGCTACAAACAAAGAATGTTAAAAAGTTAAATAGTTGTAAAATAGAATATTAAATAGAAAATATCAAAAGTTTTTTTTTGTAATTATTACATTTAAACCAAATTAGATAGCTATCAAAAAGGGTAACAAAAGTCAGAAAATGATAATATGATCA
Organism: Orestias chungarensis; assembly: GCA_032876305.1. Lineage (NCBI taxonomy): Eukaryota > Metazoa > Chordata > Actinopteri > Cyprinodontiformes > Cyprinodontidae > Orestias > Orestias chungarensis. The sequence goes on along the minus strand of JAVLVB010000558.1, from coordinate 2,152,217 downwards.
GAAAATGATCATATATGATGAAGTTCCAGCATAGTTGCCCTGTTTTAACTGCTCTTTATTTCATAGTGTGTTAGTTGTTTCCTTGCCACCACTTATCAAAAACTCTTTATCTGTTTCCACATCCAGGAAGCAATGGTGGAAATCAGTGTCAAGGGAGCGTTGTCCAGAAATAACGGGTAAGAGGTACTTCTGCATGAATAGCAGTAAGTGATACAACTTTTTTATTTTATCAGAAAGGGAGAAAAATATATAAAAGGCAACTTTGCCAATCTAATCTTTTTTGAGAGTGCTGAATGATTGGTTTTGAATAGAGATCCAAAGCATTGAATATATGGCGTGAAGCCGGCTTTATTTAGTGTCCCGAATGTATCAAAGTATTTGCTAAGCAAAGTGGGAGTTTCTCAACCCCTAAAACTAAATATACAGATGTCTTTAACATAGAATTTAGTGGAGAAACAATATGTCAAACAGCCACCAATTTTGCTGTCATGAATCATGATCCTAGAAAAAGGAAATAAAACTGTCTGAAAAATGTTTTCTGTCAAAGACAATGATTCCAAGAGGAGGGAAAAAAATCTGACAGCTAAGTGAGAGTCTGTGATGAATAGACAGCATGCAGAAATGCAGGTTTTAACAGATTCTTCAGAAGTAAAAACATCGTTGGTGAAGGATCTGCTTTGATAATATCCAAGGGAAACTTTCAGAATGAATATGACGGTTTTATCAATTCCACAGAAAATGGAAGTGATACATTTGGTCAACGAAATGTGCCAGATGGAAAAATATTTAAGTAAGCTGATATCCAGAAAGCTCTTTATATATACTGCCTTTCCACATTATGTTGTGCCTCCCGAGTACTGATATCAGTGAATACTAAAATAAACACAACAAATAATTTTCATAATAGTATTCCCTTCTGTCTAATAGATTTTAGATATTTAGTTTACAGCCATGGTATACTAGCAATGCAGAAATTGGCATATTTTTCTGCTGATTTAAAAGCATTTGTTTATGTTTTGTCCTGGCAGCTTTGTCAAAAGATGGTTCTTTTGCTTATAGAGTAGGGAATCAATGTCTGCCAAAACAGAAAATAATATATTACTAATGTTGCATTAGTTTTTGACTTTATTCTATTATAGACAGGACAGGCTATATCTGGTTAAAGTAAGAGTTGTCTGCACAACTAGATGAACAGTTATCTAGAACCAGTAACCCTTTAGGGTCAGATCCCATGTAACCCTCATCAACTCACATCATCAACACATTAAAAAACACCCAAATGCAAGAAGGAAAGTCTGCATCTCAAACCAACCCTAACATGCGTGAAACAGCTATGAGAAACATCAAAGATTTTGCCATTAGCACATTCATACTCACAGAAGGAGGTGTTTGCTGTTTGATCAAGTCAGGTATCCAAACACATATTGGTTCATTTGCAAAACATAGAGCCCAAGTACGCTTTGCATCTTCCTGGTTGATTATGTCTCAGTGTTGTTTTTTTAAGTAACCTACGAAAAGACAGAGAGACACAGAACATCATGTTTGAAGCTCCAGTAATTGATTTTACAAAGTATGAGGCAGAGACAGATGTGTTTTTTTTTTTTTGTCATCAGATATAGCATCTGATATTATTAGAATTAGGACATCAAATATTAAAAGTGCACTTTAGACTCCAAGATGAAACAGAATAGCACCACTTCTGCTCACTTTCTTTCCTTTTTTTATATCCATCCAATTCTTTGATTTAAGCCTCTAGATTTACAGGTCTGTTTAAAGAAAATACAGAAAGGTCAAACAGTAGATGATTCACATCCATTTCAAAGAAGTCCAATCGGACAACATCTGATCACTTCAGAAAAGGAGGAAATTATGTTTTGGACAGGAAAAAAAACCCAGTCTTAACACTTCCCCTCATTAAAATGCTGTGACCATGTCAGAGCACATGTCCTCCCAGAAACACTCTGCCGCTTTCATCCTAATGAGAGAAGATAAAAGCGTGCAGAGCGGAGACCGAGAGGACAGGGTTTTAGTAATATTTATTTGGAAGAAGACTGAATGTCCTGGCTCCAGGCTGAGCTGTCCAAGGTGAGTAAACAAAAGCTTTCTTCTTGTCTCTTTGCAATTAGTGTTATCTTTGTTGAATAATACACAAATTTCTAAAACTGAAGCTATTCGTAAGACTTCCATCTGCCAGACATCTTGTCATGCTAATGGGAAACATAAGAGACCATAGAGTTCTTGCTCTATCAAAAGAAGCAGACATATGATGCTGTAATTCAATTATGGATGTGTAATGATGGAGCAAGTATCAATAGAAATATTGCTTTTAGATTGATGAAAAAAATATATTTAAACCTCAGTTTCCAAAATGAAATTAAAAGCTTAAATACATGCAAACTAACAACAAGCCACAAAATTAACCAATCACATATCTAAAAATACAGTCAGCCATAGTTATAATGTATTGCTAAACAATCAATATAACATTTATAATGCCCCCTATCCTTTTGTTCATTTTATATATTTTTTCTTTTTTTTATTTACCTGATTTTTAAGGTTTTTACATAAAACAGAATGAGGCACAAAAATTTAGCCTGACTCTATAATTGTAGAAGACTGCAGCGGGAAGAGTAAACATTTACATGGCTGTTGTTTCCAAAAATTCCCTCTAGATTTCAGATATAATTGTAAGTAGAACGTAAAAAAGTTAGAATTGGGTTCCAAACCAACTGAGCCTATCCCACCCAGCAAGTCAGCTTACTTGCCCCACACACCAACCGACCAGTTTGTAATGTAATGTAATGTAAACCTGACATTTATCTTAAGTATTTCTTAAATTTCATCTGCAGTTAAATTGCTTCATTGTTTCAAAAAATAAAAAACAAAAAAAATACATTGCAAAAGAAGGTAGTCTATCAGGCCATGAAACACCGCCCTGGTGGTGTTCCTTGGCCTCATAGACTACCTTCTGGGCAACCACTCCACACCTATCAGTGAAGCACAGAAAGTTGAAACAATACTGCTTGTAATTGTAATTAGGAGTAATCTCTTGCTATCAGCTGTCCTCATCAGCTTGGTATCACATAAAATCCCATCACATTAAATCTGTCTTAAATATGTGTGGAATCAACTATGCCCCTCTGTATGGACGTCTAAAAACGGGGAAGCAATTTATGTGAGTTTACATCAATTATGTCATTTTCTACCAAAGATGAACATAGAAATACCTGGTCTACTCCTTCATTTGGAAACATAGCACCTTCATATTTATAAGAACTACACTGAGCTCCTGGTAATAAATTATAGTTCATTTAAATGAGGAAATTGTATTCCACATATGCAATCATATTATCCATTCAAAATATTACAGTGTATAAGAATAATGTGATTTTATTGTTTTTTTTTATAATTCTGTGTTTATTTACCAACTAAATTGTACCTGTGGATCTCCTGTTTTGACTGAAACTCTCACCTGAAAGCCATTCAGGACGTGATAACTGGGTCAATTAAGGATCCATTGTCTAGGGAAGTGTTTCTGACCACTCCCCTCAGGCCTTGGTTTCAATCTGCCTCCCAGGGTGTGGTCTTAGCCGGATTGTTCAATCACACAGAACAGCTGCATGTGCTTGTGCATGACAAAATAGGGCAATACACTGAAGCATCAGACGTGAAGACGTTCTTGGGTAAAGACGTGCATGTCTACCGAAGCGTGTCCACCGAACTGGGCCACGGAACGGGGTCTACCTTTACTATATTGCGATGTGTCACCACCCTATCTCTGTTATTTCTGGCACCCGCTGGGGGTTCTACTTTCACAACCGTAACGGTAACCTCAGAAATCTTCGCTCACTAAACCGCACATCGTCATCCAAAACCAATAAATTCTGTGTAGGTCTATGGAACTGTCAGTCAGCAGTGAACAAGGCAGACTTCATTTCTGCCTATGTAAACCATCTCTCCCTGGACATCCTTGCCCTCACAGAAACTTGGATCAAACCAGAAAACAGCGCCACACCGACTGCACTCTCCACCAACTACACATTCTCTCACACAACACGGCCTGGCAAAAGAGAAGGTGGTACGGGGCTACTGATATCCAACAAATGGAAATATACCCATTTCAGATCAGGAGCCTCGTACAACTCCTTTTAATACCATGCCGCCCTGACAACAGCACCTGTTAAAATGTATGTAGTTGTTCTACATCGTCCTCCGGGTCAACTGGGTGACTTCCTAGAAGATCTAGACACCCTGCTCTTCTCCATCCCTGAGCATGACTGTCCACTGCTTGTCGTTGGTGATATGAACATTCACGTTGACACTCAAAATGCCGCAGATTTCTTCTCGCTAACTCACTTGTTTGATCTCCAGTGGGTAAGCAGTCCCCCAACTCACAGGGCCGGTAAAGTACTTGATCTTGTTTTAAGCAGACACTGCATGATCAACTCACTCACAGTTACTCCTCTACACCTCTCAGACCACTACTTTACGTATTCAACTTGATGCTTGTTTTCCATCAACTACCCACTGCAACACCCACCCACTGTCTCCTTTTGACGCAATCTCCGCAACTTGTCTCCTGCCCACTTCTCTGCACTTGTAACCTCTGCTCTTCCACCCCATAGGACTTTCTCATCTCTTGAGGTAAATGATGCCACAGAGTCCCTCTGCTCAACAATGAGTTCTTGCTTAGACTGCTTGTGCCCACTGATCACCAAACCTGCAAGACCCATGTAGCCACACTCATGGCTGACTGACTCCCTTAGATTGATGCGCACAAACCTCAGAGCTGCAGAGAGTAGATGGCACTTCCAAATGCTGCTCTCATCCTTCTCCTCAAGCGCCACCGCTTCAAAGAAGGAGTTCTATCAGGACAAGATCCACAGCGCTACGGACATCCTGAAGCTATTTTCTAGCTTCAAATCTCTGTTAAACCCTCGACCTCCTCCTCCAGCAACCCACCTCACGGCAGATTATTTTGCCAACTTCCTCACCGACAAAGTAGCAGCGATCAGCAGTCAGTTCTCAGACCCATCTACACAGAACACAGCTCACTCTTCCTAACTAGTCCTTCCTCTGAGCGCCTCTGAACCCACTGCTTCCTTTTCTTTATTTACCCCTCTCACCAAGGATGAGGTATCAAAGCTTCTCACAAGCAGCCGCCCTGCATCTCGCCCTCTGACATGGGCATTGAGGGCAGTGCACACTCCTGGTTTGAATCCTACCTCACCGGACGATCCTTCAAGGTGGCATGGCAAAGCAAAACATCGACACGAAACCACCTCACCACAGGGGTACGCTAAGGCTCAGTGTTGGGCCCTCTCCTCTTTGCCATGTACACTACTTCGCTGGGCACACTCATCCATTCGCATGGCTTCTCCTATCACTCCTATGCAGATGATACCCAGCTCTATCTGTCCTTTCCTCCAGACTACCTCTCGGTACCAAAACAAATCTCAGCCTGTCTTTCTGACATATCTGCACGGATGAAATATCACCACCTCCAAATGAACCTCTCCAAAACTGAACTGCTTGTCATCCCAGCCAAGGAAAGTATTCACCACAACATCAGCATCAGGTTAGACTCCCTATCTGTGGCACCCACTAAGGTTGTAAGAAACCTGGGCGTCATGATCGATTATCAGCTGACCTTTGCGGATCAGGTTGCCTCTGTCGCTCGATCGTGTCGCTTCTCTCTATTCAACATCAGGAAGATTAGGTCACATCTAACTCAACATGCGAGACAGCTCCTAGTTCAGACCATGGTCATTTCCCGCCTTGACTACTGCAACGCCCTCCTAACAGGTCTTCCAGCCTATGCTGTGAGACCGCTACAGATGATCTAGAATGCTACAGCTCGCTTGGTTTTCAACCAGCCAAAGCGATCACATGTCACACCCCTTTTCACTGAACCCCATTGGCTTCCCTTATCTGCATGCATCAAATTCAAATCACGAATGCTGGCATATAGAGTGTTTGATGGATCAGCGCCCATCTACCTTAACACCCTTCTTTTAGTCCCACAAACCAGTTCCTCCAAGGAGCGCCAACTAACGCGACCAAAACCCTGTGCAGGTCAATCTTAACTCTTTTCATTTGCGGTTCCTCGCTGGTGGAACGACCTTACGTGCACTATCAGAGCATCAGATTCTCTTTCCACCTTCAAGAAATCCTTGAAGACCCAGCTCTTCTGAGAGTATCTATTGCCCTGAAAGACCTAAAAGCACTTATTAGCCACCCTGATATTAGTTAGCACTCAGTGTATGGTACTTGGGCCTTCTTTGTTTCCTTACGTAAATGCTGTAAATGAGTGTCTTCATTAATGTTCAATCCTCTCCTAGCATATTGCAGGTAAATTGCGTCGTAGTTCAATGTTAAACCCTCTTTTTGTAAGTCGCTTTTGATAAATGCGTCTGCTAAATGCATAAATGTAAATGTAAATTGGTGTGGTAACAGTTGCTGGATTGGGTAAATGGAAGTCCAGAAGGGGAGCAGAGCAGAGATCCTAACCAGAGGTCCAACTTGACTTTTCAATTGTTAATCTTTTTGACTGATAGGGACCAAAACAATAAAAAAATAAAAAAATTGACATGATTTATTTTTACCTATCATTTTTAAAAATTATTATAAGGACCTTTATTTGCTTTTAATTTGTATTTACTTAAAATAATATTTAACACGCTTAACAGGGAGTCCATATAACGGCATATAACGCAGATGAATACATGTAACTTTTTCTCTACTGTTTAAAGGCGGTGATGGTGGGTCTGATAAATATATATGAATGATAAATTATGAATGATTCACCTGCTGTGGCCAGAATGCACAGTTACATGACTTCAATTGATCACATGTACCTGAATAGCAAGCTTTTGCTGGATATGCGCTATGCTGCCACACATAAGAACATTTCTCCAATTGAATTAATCAAAGGTTTGCAGCACTATCTGATCAGGTTCTTTTAGTCCCACAAACCCTTATTCATTATTGAAAATTCTGCCTCTGAAACACACTAGCTCCTGCACCCCAGGATATCATAGCGATGTTGCATTTAGTCTTGTTTCCAAGTCAGAACTGATAAGGTACCTGATGCATTTTTTTATTGACTGATTTAGTTACCTAAGTGATGTAGTATGTGAGTAAAGTTGAAAAATGTCTATGCAACTGCAAAAAAGTGGTCAGGTGTGTGAATTGTAATCCTTCAAAATGGCTGTACTGATTGCCATTGTACTTCAGGAGATTATTCAAAGTTTTCTTAACGCGAAATTCATACCAAACGTTTGTATGTGTGATCTTCAAATGTCAGACTTCTGCATTAATTAGGTGAATCCCTCATAACTTAAAAGTACGTATATAAGTATGAAGGTTGAATACCTAAAATTATTGCACATTGTACATTAAAGTAGTAAAATGAATTGTTTCCTAAACAATGCTTTTAGTCTCAGACAAACACATTAATAAATGCAAGAACATTTAAGAACTGGAGCAAATATTGTTCCAAATATCAAAATGATTGATTAAATTAAAAAAATCTAATGAAATAACATTCACCTCCAGGAATACATTAACACCATCCCTCAAAAGCTAAAGTATCTGATTTTTAGATGTCAAAAGACCTTGTGTCATGTGATGTCTGACTCTGTCAGAGTGACAGCTACAGAATATTCTCCCACAAATCCAATTGACAAGCTCTCTCTGTAGTGAGGGGTTTTACAAAGCTCCAGAGATTTCCTGACTCCCTCAATTGTAGTGGTTATTTGTTGCCAGGAACACCTCTGCTTTCATTCAAGCAACACAATATGGATAATGAGATTCTGAAGCCTGGAGGTAGTGCTCTTCATTTTTCCACAAATGCATCTACAGGTGCCAAAGTGCCCACAATATCTTGTGGGCTTTCTTTTCTTCTGAGCTGTAGTAAGGCATGAAGTTGTAAAAACAAAATCTGAATTGAGGCATTCAGGGTTTCACTATGTATAATTGATATGCTGTAGTTGGTTTAAATGCCACACAAGTCAATAGTAGTTGTGGACCTGAATTATAGTTGATAAACCGAAACTAGTGACACAGTCCATGCATGAACAGATTTCTTTCAATACCACAGCCCTTTTTTTGTCCGCTTTGAAAACAAGAAGTGTGGAACAATGAAACAAAATGCAGAAGCCTAATACAGGCCCGTTTATACATAAACAGAATATAAAGTAGTAATAAAGATTTGTGGATTTTCACATTTAAATTAGCACAACATTCAGCAATACGTGGTAAGTAAACCTGGTCTCCATAAAAGACAAAATTAATTGCACCAAGTAGCAATAGGTATAACAGTGCAAGACAAAAAAAAATGTATCCCCTCAGGATAGGTCAGAAGATGTGGAGATAAAATTTAAAACTTTGTCACAAAGTTATCCCAACAATATTGTGAGCTGAATATGTGAGGCCACCCACTGTTCTAGTCTAGAGATAAGATAAATGAACAAAATCTGCTGGGTCCAATAGCATAAGTTGTACTCTATCACCAGAGTCTATGTCAAAAAGGAAATAATTAATAAATCACAAGATTTTCTTCGTGTTATGGTGAATCTGGACATGGACACGCTTAGAAGATTGTTCATGCCTGAAGGAATTTAGTTGGGTGTAGAAAATCCTTCCTATGCTTCTGACATCTTAACATCTTGATCTAAAACCAGTCTAACAACTTATTAAATAGATTGATTGTTTTTAAACTGTAACAAACTGCTTTAAACCATATTCTTTCTATGGTAGTAGTCCAAAGAAAAGTAGGCAGCCAGCATCACTTTGCATCAAAATGTGTTGACCTGTGACAACAGATGAGCACAGAGAGTTGAAGGATTGAGATTGTTCATGGTTGTGATTAATTTTGTTTAAAATTGCCGAATTGTGATATAATGGTTTATTTAGCAAAGCTAGCTAAGAGGTACAAACATCAGCGGTCTCTTATTGCCATAGCAACAGTACACATTCATATGGACCAGGGATTTGTAAGTAGAGAAGCAGAATCAAGGACTCAAGGAGACTTTATTGTCATTCGTAACACATGTGGTACATGAGGTGGAACGAAATTGCATTCTCACGGTCCAGTTTCATCCAAGAGCTAATATTAAAATAGATAAAATAAAGTTAAAAAAGTAAAATAGAATAAAATAGAATGTAAATAACACAATATATACAGAAAATATACAGAATATAAGGGAGTAGGGGTTTGGAGTAGCAGCAGCATGAATGGATGAATGAATGAATGAATTCGTAGTGCAAGTTACCATAGCCGTTTAAAGTGTCTCAGTCCGTTTAAAGTGTCTCAGTGCGGGTATGTGAAGGTGATCAAAATGTATTGTCCATGTAAAGTGACAGTGCAGTGGTTGTTCAGGTGGATTTGTAGAGTCTCACAGCTGCAGGTGGCCCTTTTACTGCATCTGGAGGTGTGAATGTCTGTGGTGATGGGGAGGCTGACTCCAACAATCCTCTGTGCGATCTTCACCACCCTCTGTAGAGCTTTCCTGTCTGCAGCAGAGCAGCTTCCATGCCACACGTTGAAGCTGGAGCACAAGACGCTCCACCACACATCTGTAAATGGAGGTGAGGATTGAGCTCCCTAGCCTAGCTCGACTGAGCCTCCTTAGGAAGTAGAGCCGCTGATGTGGCTTCCTGATCAGAATGGAAGTATTGTTGCTCCAGATTGTTACTTAAATGCACATCCAAAAACCTGTAGCTGCTGACCACTTCCACAGCGGATCCACGTATTGTCAATACAGATGATATATTTTTGCATTTTAGCACAAAATACAAGTAAACCTATAGAAAATAATTAGTTGATTTTGTAATATTTGCCATTGAATTTATTGTAATCTCTTTCAAACTTTTACTGTAGTTTTCATATGGCTGTTTTTAGTGCTGCCTTGAGAATTTTTAGGTTTTGTCAAAAAGATCAGACATTTTTCATTAGAAACCACCAGAAATAGTCATTTGAAAACATGGCAAAGCCAGTGGTGTTGTTAGACTCTCTCTCCCTCTGACTATACTTCACCATTTTATGTTTTTTTTACTGAAAGATTTTAACACTATAATGAATAAAGATTGTTTGACTGCTAGAGCTATAAGTTTTAGTTGTTGAGTACATAGTTAAGTGCTGTATTTGTGAACAGCTATCAAAGAATATGACTACTCTGTTGTATCCATTAGAGCAGATGCCAGGAGATTTGTGGACTTAGTGTCCACTGATAATGTAGTGGGCTGGTCTGGATAGAAAATGCCAGGACCAAATTTTTTATCCCAGTTCACCCCTGCTCTTTGGCACTAACAGTAAAGCATTTACATACAATGTATGTGCGTGCTTTATTTTACATAATTGATTACAGTAATATGTTAATGTTAGCTGGAAATCACCAAGATGGCGGCGCGCAGTAGTGCAGCGGCTTTTCACGCTCCTAAGGAACACCCTGATTTAAGATGTTTTTACGTCGGTTCTGAGCCCAAACTCACGCCTTTGTAGGATTAAGGACAGTTTGGTCAGCAAAAACCTAGAAAATAATATCAGAGCAAAGCTGGGCAGACTACAGCTCCTCCGGACTTCGGCGTGGGGGAGCAGAGCACTGCAGACAAAGGGCCGACGGAGGCGATGCAAGCGGCGGCAGAAGAGGGGGAAGCGCGGCGGTGTGCTAGCCAGGCTAAAGGCTAATGCTAACCGACCACCGATTCCGTCACTTTTCTGTCCAACGTCCGCTCTTTGGACAACAAGCTGGACCTGCTGCGGCTGAGGATCAGTGTTTCTGAGGAGATGAGGAACTGCGCGCCGATTTGTCTCACAGAAACCTGGCTGAACGACACCATGCCGGACTCAGCCTTCCAACTCGCCGGCCGGCAGCTCTTCTGTGCGTACCGCAACCAGCTCTCCGGGAAACCCCGCGGGGGCGGACAATGCGTCTATATCAACAAAGGTTGGTGCACAAACTGCGTGTTGGAAAACAGCCACTGCTCCAAGGCAACAGAACAGCTGACTGGGAAGTGCAGACCTCACTATCTGCCTCGGGAGTTTACGGCTGTGTTCGTTATTGCTGTTTACATAGCGCCGGATGCTAATGCTAACATCGAGCTGAAGGAGCTACATTACATCAGCTCGCTTCAGAAAAAGCACCCGGAGGCATCTACATGGTAGCGGGGGATTTTAACCACGTAGAACTGACGAACTGCCTGCTGAGGTTTAAACAGCATGTGAACATTACAACACGTGGAAATATCACGCTGGACCGTGTTTACACCAACATAAAAGACGCATACTGAGCCTTCCCCCGCCCCCACCTCGGGCTTTCCCGATCACATCTCCGTCATGCTGGTGCCTGCTTACCATTCCCCGCTGCAACGTCCCAGGCCCACACAGAGGACCATCACTGTGTGCCCCAGTGACGCCGACGCCGTGCTGCAGGACCTCCCAGGATCCACAGAGCATGTGGAAGGGCATCAAGTGCATTACAGACTGTAAATCTTAAGCTGCACAATGCCCCAAAGACCCCTCCCTTCCTGAGGCTCTCAACCAATTCTATGCCCGGTTTGAGAACCCTGACACCCTCCCCAGCACCATAATCACGACTTCACCAGAAGAGCCCCTCAGTGTGACTCTAGAGGAAGTAAGGAGGACGCTGAGGAGGATCAACCCCCGAAAAGCTGCTGGGCCAGACAACATCCCCGGACGGCTGCTGTGAGAGTGTGCCGACCAGCTCTCAGACGTGCTGGCGGACATCATCAACGCCTCCCTCATCCAGGCAGCTGTCCCCACCTGCATGAAGATCGCCACCATTATCCTGTTCCCCAAGAGCTCCGCAGTGAGAGGTCTGAATGACTATCGGCCAGTAGCCCTCACACCGATAGTCACATAGTGCCTTGAAAGACTGGTTCAGACCCACATCAAAGCCAACATCAGCGTCACTGTGGATCCACACCAGTACGCATACAGGAAAAATCGATCTACAGAGGACGCCATTTCCTCCGTGGTCCACACTGCCCTCACCCACCTGGAGCAGAAGGAATCGTATGCCGTTTGTGGACTTCACGTCCGCGAGCACCCTCCTGTTCACACTGCTCACATATGACGCTCGCCTATCCATCCAGGCTGTCATATTGTGAAGTTTGCAGACGACACAGCAGTGGTTGGATGCATCACAAACCGTGATGAGTCCAGCTACAAGCAGGAGGTGGAACACCTGGAGGGCTGGTGCAGAGATAACAACCTCTGCATTAATGTAAAGAACACCAAGGAGTTGATTGTGGACTTCAGAAGGGGCAAGCATACCCACCTCCCCGTGCACATGGGATGAACTGCGGTGGAAGTGGTCAACAGCTACAGGTACTTGGGTGTACACCTGAGTAACAACCTTACCTGGAGCAACAACACTTCCATTCTGGTCAGGAAGGCACACCAGCGGCTCTACTTCCTCAGGAGGTTGAGAAGAGCTGGACTTGGGAGCTCAGTCCTCACCTCCTTCTACAGATGTGTGGTGGACAGCGTCTTGTGCTCCAGCATCAACGTGTGGCATGGAAGCTGCTCTGCTGCAGACAGGAAAGCTCTGCAGAGAGTGGTGAAGGCTGCACAGAGGTGCACCACAGACATTTACACCTCCAGATGCAGGAAGAGGGCCTCCGGCACCATGAAAGATCCCACACACCCAGCATACTCACTTTTTGTCCCCCCCCCCAGGCAGGAGGCTGCGGAGCATCAAGTGCAAAACCACCAGACTGAGAAACAGCTTCATTCTTGAAGCTGTGAGACTCTCAAACACACACAAGGACAATTACAAATGAAGAAAAAAAAAAAAAAACTTTCTCATTTAACCGGCACTGTTCACTTTAATATCACTCTTTAATATGTCACTTTATTAACCATCCATGCTGCTACAGCAAATTTTGCATTCCGAATTCTCATTGCTCCTATGTCCGAAGTCCCATGTTGTAGATTCTGTGTAGTCAAAATCCTAGTTCTCTTATATTTCTTTATATTTTATTATATTATTCTTATTTTGCAGCTATTTAAAATTGCTATCACGGTGTAAACTGGACCGTGGGATTAGAATTTCGTCCCACCTCATGTACCACATGTGATGTGATGACAAATAAAATTCCTTGATTCCTTGAAATCAAAACAATACACTCACATGGAACAATACACCTAGATCATTCTCAACATTGTTTGTCAGGATTTTTCTATTTTTAGATCACAACCAATTGTATAAAAACATTTAATGTCAAATCTGTCTGTGAGTAAATCAGTTCAACATTGTTCAAGTAGATAATCTCAAAACAACATTTGGGACAATTTTTTTTATTTTATTTATTTTATTTACATAGTTCCCATCAAATATTTTGTAATTTATCTCTTTAAAAGGCTTTATAGTTTATTGGGCAACTAATGGTTAGTCCTACTGGGCTTGGGTTCATGTTTTTGCGTGCCATGTGGTCTATAAATAAAGCTAAGAACAAGTCCTCTTAAATGCTCACAAGCAGACAGGAGCACCCCATTAGGCTGGCACCTGTGAATCTGTTACTTATACAGCTACAGTTGGAACAAATAAATGTATGTTTGTGTCATCAATCCTCTGAGTCTCAAGTATGAATATATCAAAAAGGCTTTAAATCATTCTCTCTGGGTTTTATTTGTCATGTCAGCATGGTGTGAAGAACTCATCAGTCCAAAAAGGAACTACAGGACTCTGGGGTGTTTAAATAAAGCCTTCAGCGTGCTTTGCCTTTGCAGTATACCATCCGGAATGTATCGGTAAGAAAGCCCAAAGAGATAAAAAGATGACCTGAACTTTCAGTCCTTCATTAATTACGAATTTACAGAAATGCATTGCTGTTTTATACAACACAATGGCAAAATAAACTGAAATTGTAGTATTTTTTTATTTATTTTTTGCTTAAATTGTGAATAATTTGTCAGGGTAAAGGGAAGGAACAAATAACCTTTAATCTAAACAGTTAATCTTCAAATCATTTTTCATATGTTTTTGATACACTTCTACCATGTATTAAAAATCGGATGAAAGTTGTCATATTAAATAAGACAAATATTAAGACTTAGAAATATTGACTCAAAACGTCAAATTATCACAATATTTTTTCTGTGCTGGATGGGAATGAATGGAATACAGAAAGAAGCAATACGACCATTTACTCTTACAATGCTGGAAGTGTTTGGATGTAGGGAGGTCATTGTTAATGACACATGGTTTTATTTCTGTTGCTGTGACTTTTATCTGTTCCTTTTACTAGCATTTTTTATTATTATTATTTTGTCTTAGTTTAAGACTTGCTCCTGTTTAAGTCAATGTTTTTTTTTTGACATATTTAATGTTTTAAATTTTTGTGTCAGATTGACCAATACAAAGTAGTGCATAACTATTACTATTAATACTACTTGTTTAACAAATAGGTGTAGAGAGCATTGGTTTTACAGAAACCACAATCTTTGCTTAAAAACAAACTCAGTCGTTTTGAGGGAAATGTCTGCAAACACAGTCAATTTTATGCCAAATGATGAAACTACGTCAATGTGGCCAAGAAACGGATAGCCACCGTCATATGTAAGAAAGAAGTTTTTTTCTCTGTGCCATTTCACAAAGGAACACAAATCAAGAATCAAGAATCAGTTTACTTATATAGCGCCAATTTACAACAGATGTCGTCTCAAGGCACTTTACAAGAAAATCAAAAAAATCATAGGTACATCATTACAAATCAGTTTTAAAAAGTTTCCAATCTAAGGAACCCCAGTAGATTGCATCAAGTCATTGACTTGCATCATTCACTACTCTGGAATCAGCACATCGAAAATCCTTTTAGGTCATTATTTAAATAATTACCGGACGAAATCAGACCTAGTCACAAACAATGATTCAGGAACTCTGCCTGTAGAAGACATGAAGCTGACTGCTTCTGCCATCATGGACTCCAACTTCATGTGAGAGGATGTTCTGAGTTACAAGAGGAATATGTTATGCTGACCAAGCTGCAAACTGATTTCTCTCACAGTTTTGCTGAAGTAGTCGGATTTGCACACATACAGACAGCCAGGAGCGATCTGTCAGGAGAAGTAAAGGGGCGGAGCCTGCTTTCTCTACGGGTGCACTTTGCAGACTTTATGCATGAGCAACTGCACCTCACCCTAAATGCTCACTGTAACTTGAACAATCACTGTAGCTTAAACAATAACTATATAACAATAACACTAGCTAGATCTCTGCCTTTGTTGGAAAGTTTGATAATCATGACTTCTCTGATGAACATGGCACAGTACATTGCGAACTGTTATCAAATAAATTAGTTTGATTACATTACTGTCAACAAAGTATTGAAGAAGGTTAACATTACTAAAGTCACAGGTCAAGACAGCACATGCCTTTTTATTTAAAAAAGTGGATGAGAATGCTCAGTTTTTATTACCTTCCAAACCATCCTCCATCCACCATTCTAAGCATCAAATATGCATCATCAGATCACTTCTCTTATTCCTTACTAATCATTCTCAGTAGGTCTGAGTAAACAGAACTCTGTATGATGATCCCTTTAAGCATCAGTGCTGGCACTGCAGAGGAGTGTGTCTATTTACATATTCTGTTCACACTATATATCAATGACTGCATCTGTAATATGTCTAACAACTACATGTTCAAATTTTCAGAGTATATAACCATTTTCTGAATCATTTGGGTAGTACCAGATTTAAACACCTACAGACATTAGATTCAAGTTTTTGCTATATGCTACAAGGAACCTTTCCTGATTTCATGATAAACAATGGAATTTATTTTTGCCCTACAGTCAGTTGGATACTATGTACCAGAGGTCACGCATAATCGATCAAATGCCCTGGCAGAGTCATACAAATGCCTTCGAATACAAATAGACAAGTAATCTAGACAATAAACTCTCATGGACTAATGAGAATGTCCAGCTGCAGGCCTTTAGTGTTATTTTTTTAACTTATTTTATCTATTTTAATATTAGCTCTTGGGTGGAATAGTACTGTGAGTACGTAATTTCGTTCCACTTCATGTACCATCATGTATGTAGAATGATAATAAAGAATCCTTGAATCCTTGAATCCTTGAATCCTTAGTGTCAGTAAAAAGGTGATGACGCTCCTTTACCTTCTGTAAGCAATATCTCTCACCTCAGTCAATCTTCAATAAAACAATGACCAGCCAAGCCAAAAATAAAAAATCATCACCGGACTCCCTTATTTTCTTGATTATAATATCATCTGCTTCCTTCATGATGGTACCTCGGCATACTTCTGTTAAGATGTCTTAGTGTGGTTGTGTTAGGAAAATACTTACATATATTGTAATCAGTGTTGCCAGATAGAGTCAAAGTTTTCCTGCCCAAAAATCTGTTAAAAACTGCCACATCAAACAAAAACAAAAAAGTTAATATATTGTTATATTTACAGTGTGAAAAAGTTAATTTAACACTTCATGTCAACACACTAAAATCCAACAAAATCTGCCCAAACAATTCTGACCCAGCCACATATGCGTTTTTTTTTTCCTTTGTTTTTTTCTTTCTATTCTCACATTGCTTTGTGAGCGCAGCTACACACTCTCCTCAGGTGGGAATAAACGGGAGAGCAATGAGGGCAATGACGAACGGCTTCAGCCCCGGACAACCTCTTCCTGGTTCTGGACCAACCAGGCGAGAGAGGACGGGTTAAACAACGACAGGAATCCAATGAAAGCCTTCGGTCTGGCTCCGAAGCCCCGCCTTCTTAATGCTTCGGCGGCTCTCCGCCCTGACTGGGGCAGTTAACATGTGTGGCGACCAATCAAATCAACGTATGCACCAACGGCTGTGATGTTAGCCAATGGTAAGATGGGGTAGCCCAAATTATCTCCACCCACCCAAAGCAATCAAAATCAAAATGAAAACTGCCCAATTGGGCAACACTGATTGTAATTCCATAAGTTTAGCTTTATCATATGAAGACAGGATGGGTAAAATGGACTTCTGCGTCCTTGTAAGAGTCTATTTCAACACAGTGGGAGTATCCCTGAAATCTATGACATGGTCAAGACTTTTTTCAGTTTCGTCAAGAAGGCTATATGTATTACACCACACATGTCCAAATTGGGCTCATCAAAAAGCGGCAGAAACGGCCTGAGCTCACATCCAATATTTGTCTGAAAAACCTATCACAGTAAAATGACAGGTAGCTACATATCCTAAGACACCTTCTATCTGCAAGGATTTGCATATGTGTCATCTGAACTGCAAACAGGGCACTTGAATAATTCTGGGTCACATTTAGCACTCCGTACATCCCACAGTTGTTTTGATCTTTGTATAAGACTCCTATCTATGAATGTTAATGAAAGGTGGAACTGTTCATAAAACTCATTCTACCAACTATACAAAGTTATACAAGGAGATGTGACAGTTGTGCTTAACTGAAAAACTATGATTGAAAGTTCATTTTTAGACCATTAGGAACAACATAAGAAATAACAAAAACAGAAAGGAGATTTAAATTTGTCGGTACCGGTATCCCCCTTCCTTAATTTACTCAACTTTCATTCCATTTTTTAAAGCATGCATTGGACTTGTTCCATGTGCACACGCCTTTTTGATATGTGACTTCAGTGGCACTGTTAACTCTCACTCACAGCTTTTTAAACCTCCTCTGCACTGAACCTGCTGTGTTTTTACAACAACATTAGCTAAATTTAGTTCTGCAGCTCACAGCGTGTGAGTCAACTAAACGGGCATTTGCTCCAAAATTCATTTGTGTTAAAGGAAAAAAAAGCTTTGTTGAAATGAAATAACGTTATTTGAGAATAAACCAGATGCTGTTTGATGATTATAACAATGTACAAGTCTCATTGCATAAGTGGAGCTGTTTAAAGGATTAAGGGCTACTCTGTAAAGCAGCTTGTGCGTGGGATGGCCATCATCATTTCTTTACTAAATGTTGCCTGAAAGTAGAGAAAGGAAAATTTTACTTTAGCAAACAATAACAATGTTGTCCAAAGGGTGACACGTGGATGAACTGCAATTCTATTGAAATTCTGTTCCAACACATAAAACCAAACACAAACCAAACTTCATGCATTAAAAAAAATTATTAATTTAAGAAATGGATTTAAAATTTTTTTTTTAAATGTACTGAAAATAATTCAGCTCTATGAAGTGCAGCCAGAGAAGTAAAATTTGAGCAATTTCTTAGATTTCTTGGTAGTTTTAGGCTAAGAATATTTATCTTTTTCTTTTGATTGTTTCTTTATTACTTTTATTTATTTAAAAAAACTAAAGGAACAAGGCAGTTTTAGCCAGGTCTAGCAGGCATATTCAAAGAATTTGAAATCATCATTTTACTGAGAGAGCGAGTGGAAAATCACTGTGGAAAACGTTTTAAAAAGCTGGCAATATTACCAGTGTTGAACATTGCAATGTAAAATGGTTATTTGCAAAGCTACATTCAAATGAGTCGCAAAACCTGGGACAAAGTTAACCGGACAGATGCAGCAAAAACATACGTGCCCATACTTCTGAGCTGCTTTGAGCCTGTGTGATAAATATTAGCATAATAGTACTGCATTATTAATCACATTATATTTCAGTTTCAATGTTTTACTTAAACTTGTTTTGAGTGAGTCCACTATTACCTTGTAATAGTAATATAAACATTGGAGGCACACTCCTCTTTCTTTAGCTGTAACTCCAACATGACAATGATAAGATGAAGGTATATATAGGGTGTTTTTTTGTTTTGTTTTTGTTAATATGTAGTATCATATGAACTAAGATGGGAAACCCCATCTTTTAGCTAAAGGGGTGCCTTAATATAAACTTGATACTGCCAAATGCACCTTTACATCTGCCATTGCTTCTAAAGGAATTCACATACATAATGTGTTAAAAAAAAGTGTTGTAAGTGTAAGAAACCCCAGCTGGGTAACATTTTGCAGATTACCAAACCATACTGTAGTAAAAACGTACCTTGTCAAAGACAAAAATGTTTACATCCTGAGGCAAGTTGAGGACATATATGACAGCACGAAGACTGTCGTGACATCACAACGGATGCAGCACATGGATTGTGTATTTATAGACTAATTTCTATGCAATGAAATTCCTTTTGTACCATATGTAAATTATATCCTTGAATTAAGAGCTCAAAAAATGGGAATGTGTGTGTACATGTTTATATTTATATAAATTATGTGTGCATGTGGAAAATACATTTACATTTTATACAGGATTTACTCTTGTACAATAAGTCTCAGAAGAATATTTAAAGATTCTTGTACAGAAACACATGTTAGCTATAAGATTTTAATGTAGTCCCCCCTCTATATGCAAGATGTACTTATATTCTCAGCAGACTTTGAAAACAAGCCTACTATAAACTCATTTTGTCATTTATTTACATTTGATTTTTTTAGTCAATGTGTGCAAGTGAATGTATTTCTCATTAAATAATTAGCAGCATAACAGTTGTATTAGATGTAGATGGTGTTGCAGATGTGAAGCTGCTGTCCTTTGCAGCAGGTCAGTCGCAGACGACAAAGGCTGGCATTTTTAGAGGTTAGCTCATATGGAGTATATGTAAGGTAACACTTTCTCCTTTAAACCTCTACTCACAGCACAGCCACCTTTTTCCTTACCAGCTGGCAGAAAACAGGTAGGTAACAATAAAGTTATTGCAATGGTGTTTTTAATGCAGAAATTATCTTTTACGTCTTTTACATACTACAAGCCACTTTCTTTAAATAATTGATAAATTATTTGTTATTATCAAAAGCTCAGCTGACATTGATTTGCTCAAGTTTGCATGCTGGGTTATTCGGTTCCTGAACAATGCTTTTAATCCCACCCTCGCTCTTTCTGAAAATGACTTGGTTTGCAAATCTGTCTTAGTTTATTCTCTAGTATTTTGTCTGAGTTCTTTTCTAAGGTTTTGTAATGAAGAGAAACATTCATGCATTTCTTATAGGAGGAACCATTACTAAAACCTATATCTCTGTCTTTCTTTACTTACAACTGGAGCAGCCTTGTTATTTTTTTAACACAAATGGAACACCTCATTACCGGTTGCCAAAAACTGAAAAAGACTGATATCCAGGATACAAAATAAACTAATATTCCTTTGTATGGTGGCCCAGCTCTGGTTCTGACATAAGGTGATAAATTCCATGATCTGTCAGTACCTTTGCCCATAAAAGGAGCAGTTTTACTGGATTGAGGCATCTGGTTGTTTTTGGATAAAAGATGCCTGAACAGCAGTGGGGAACCCTTAGGGCCTTCTACGCCTTCAGAGAAGGCCTAGAAATTTTGTGGACCAAACAATAGGAGTATTAAACAAACTTTATTTGTATATTTAAAAAAATTGAAAGTTTTATTTATTTAATATAATTTCATCTTATATAATGCATTTGACACATTTTCTCTCATCTACATTCTATTGTTGTAAGTCTACTGTCAAGTTCACGTCAGTAATGAAAGGGCTACTCTCCTGAAAAACATCCAATAAGAATCGTCAGAATCTATCAAGACCCTGTTATCTGGCTCATTGATTGGTTAGGACTTCATGAGTCCAGAAGAAGGCCAAGCTGTGTGTCTTAGTTTCAGAGTGAAGGGTGACTTGACCAATCATGGTTTGATTTTGAGTGGGGGGGAAAGAAAAAAAAGATCGTAAGCCTTCTTGAAGTCTTAATTTCAATCTCAGATGTAGAGTGGTAAGAGACCATGAGAGGGAGTTACAGAGCGAAATGGCGGTAGACCAGAGTGATGTTGTGGCTAGCTTAATAGCTCAGCGGATGGACTTTGTTTTCATGTAATAAGCTAGGCCCATGTTATAAGCCATCTTGATTATTATTCACACAGGATTAATAATACACTGGTACATTCAGTATTTTTTAAATTGCAGAGGTTTTCTGTGTAAAAATGCGAGCCAAATAGTTTAATTAAATAGGTCAGCTGATCCCTTATAAATCCTCATACAGTATCAGTAGTTTGTGGTTGGATTTTTGTGCGTCGAGTTTGATATGCGTAATGGTGCTTGGCGTATTGTGCATTTGAAATGAGATTGTACTTTTATGATCCTCTTGAATTTATCTGTCTCAGTCTGTGTGTGTGTGTGTGTGTGATTTCCTATGCGCCGTGAGTTTAAAGCACTGCCCGTGGTGATTAAATGAGCCTTGGTGTCTGAGTCCGTATGTCCGGTTTTGGTGAAGGTAATGTTGAGCAGGTTGCTTGTTGTGGAGAATTTTGTAGATGTTATTGCCTATTGTTTATGTAATTGTCATCTTGGATTGGATGATTGCAGTTGATAAGCCCTTTCAATTAATCGTAGCCAATGGGTGGTGTGTAATGGTGGCTAGGGGAGGCTCATAGCGGGGGGTGAAGGCCTAGCTGTAGTGCTGATGGTTCGCCACTGCTGAACAGAAACTAGAAATAACAACATATTAATTTATTTAGAACATTATTAGAACACATGCATTTTTAAATCCTATATAATTTGAGAAATAATCCTACACAGAATCCCTTTCGGTATTGTGTTTTGTAATAAGATAATCAATGATCTGGAAACCAAAACATTTTCTAAGGAGGATTTAAAACCATTAGCCTGATCTAGAATTAATTTCTTTAATCCTCCCATAATCATCTGATGTCTCTCGGGAACCATTTTGGAGCCTTTTAAGATGGGTTACATTCATTGATTTTACATACAACTTACAGATCAATACTGACTTAATGAGACAGCAGACACATTAGGTTTTAAACAGAAAATAATTAATTTTATAATGAATGTTATGGGTCTGTTTCCAGTTCTTTTCCTTGTTAGTCCAACTGAATAAAAAATTAACGGCAGACATGACTAAAACCAACCTTCATATTACACAAAGAGCTCCAGTTCTTTCTGCATTATATCTAATTAACTTCATGAGGTCCTACATAAAATATTCCATAAAAAATGTACTAAGCTGTCAGTCAGAGGAATATGACTGAATAGCTTTGCTTCCCTTTGATAGAAGCAGTGATGTTTGTTGGTAACGCTGCAGGTTTTTGCACGATGGACATTTTTTTATCCAGCTGCTGACTACAAAAATAAATAACAAAAAAAAATTAAATAAAAAAAATGCTGAAGCACAAAAATATCAAAATCGCCCAAGAGAAACTTGAATAAAGAAACAAGGTCGCCTCTAAATTTAGCTTCGTAAACAGCACGCAGCAAGCATCCTCTGATGATGATGATGATGATGATGATGATGATGATGATGAGAGAGATGGGAGTGGGAAGTTTGCTCTGCATTTGATTGACGAAGGACTTTTTTTGTTGTCTGGCAGCACAATGTGTGTGCATGTGTCAGTTCATTGGATAGGGTGAAAGCAGATCTCCCCATCTTGAATTACTTTGATCAATAAAATATGATGGATTTTGTCAGAAGTCACTCAGAAATATATAAATAAATGAAATGTCTTTCATATTTAATGTAATTCTCTGCAAAACGCTGTTTTAATGAACTTTCGGTGTCTAGCATTAGACTGATTTGGTATATATCAGATGTTTTTCCCTACTTTTCCTGCTGAATTGTGAAAACACCGTTTCCTTAGTAATAGTTTTCTTTCTCTGCACAAACTCTTTGACAGTAAAATAGTTAAGACCCATTTGGAGCTGGATCTTAACTATTGGTTACTTTAGTAGACTTTTTAATAGACGTAGGCCAAGCAAGACAAACCCATCAAGTTTACATCTAATGTACAAACGCAGTTTGACCTAATGGTATTGATGGTGTAGTTTAGAGTGTAACAAAACAACAAAACAAGTATATGTATTGAAACAAGTGTTTCAAAAACAGCTTCAGACAAAAGACAATAAAAGTCGAGGAGTATGTGAATACATTGTTGATGTTGTATTAGACTTGTAAGTCTTGCTGTTACAGCATGATAGCTGATGATTAGCAATTATTTGGATTCTAAATAGTCACAGTAATAGGCAATCAGTGGTACCCTTTTGTTGCATGAATGTTAACATGCTAGCTTTGTTATTATGGTTATATAGAAACACACTATAACATGTAGTTTTGCTTGCATGCATGTTTCATTTGAATTAGTAATTTTGTTTTTCTTGTGTTTTTCTTGGACAAGAAAAACATATAAAACCCTTAAAAACTATAAAACCCTTAAAGACACACATTGGTCCTGATAGGTCTCTTTGAGAAAGAAAAATACAGTTGCTGACAAGGACATCTGGGGTCACACAAGTAAGTAATTTTAAATCATTATTGAAGTAATTTAGTTCTCTAAG
>JAVLVB010000558.1:2110490-2128809 GCA_032876305.1 Orestias chungarensis | reverse complement strand
CACACACACACACACACACACACACACACACACACACACACACACACACACACACACACACACACACACACACAAAGTCACACAAAGCGCTATACCATCTGCACATTTCAGGTCATCTTGGCCATGAGAGAAGCCCCTGTGCAAAGTGGCAGTACTCCATGTGGAACTTGTATTCTTCAAACTCCTTTTTTTGTGTTTGTCTGCAGATTTTATTTTTAGTGTTTGCTTCTGAAAAGGGGCCCTAAAGCAGGATGTTTTCCTGAGGGATCTTTAGAGTGCTGTTCTGACTTTGTAATTTACTTCATGAAGTGTGAATTGTGACATACTGTACACATTACCTACTGTGCATCAATCCATCACAACATACACAACATATTTACTGTATGTAGCTTTCTACTACTCTGTTTAACCGTCAGTTATAATTATTTTATTTGCGCGACCAGACGTACTCTACTATAAATTATCCATTGTAAAAGCTACACGTTAGCACATTCTGTAAAACACTGTGTTTACAACGCTGCTGTGACTCTTAATAATGTAAATCTAATGGTAATCTGTTGTTTATCAATGCTGAAAATGTAATTTTCTGCTCTTAAGGAAGCAAATGTCCCATTTCTATGCTGAAAGCTCTCTATCTGGAATAGTTTAATTGAAGATAATTCAGACCATGTTTCACATTATTCACAATTAAATAAATAAAAAGAGTAAATTCAGTCGTGACACATTTACTGGTTGTGGTTGACATGCTTGTTACCATACTTCATGAAAATGTAATATTTTACCACACAAACAATAATGTAGTTTGCTTATTTTTTATTTTTTACTTTTTGTTACTCATACTTTTATTTCCCCCTGGGGACATTTCGTTCCAATTCCAGTACATATGCAACTCAAAGCAGATTCAATTGCAGCATAGAAAAATAGTTTTAAACCAACTTTTTCTTTTATTATGACATAACATTTTATTATGAGGATTCTGCTCAGGTAATGAGGAACATGGATTGAAGTATTAGAGAAGTAGACATTTTGCTAGTGACACCTAACTAAATGATTACTATCTATATTAGGACTGTAACATTCCGGACAAAGCATTATTGAAACATATGGATCACAAGGTTGAGACGATACAGGACTTTAACCACATTTTTTCCTCCTTTTGCATTTTTGTAAATACAGGTCGAAGATGAGGTATTTTAAGAATCACTAAAGAGTGTGAAATAGTTACTTTTAGGTTTTTCTTACAAATATGCTGATAATTTTTAGCTTTACAATCATACACCTGTGGTTCTCATTAAGAATATACAGTACATTATTTACATAAAGTGTTCTGTTCTGAAAAGTGTGGCTTGCACTTTTGTTACCCTGTAAGGGAATACCATCTAAAAACCACTTGTCCTGCCTTCACAGCCTTCAGGTATTTTGGAGTAAGTCAGCACTAGCTCATTGCAACACTGACAGTTCTGCAAAACCACTGAACCTCAGTCGGATTAATAGCGAATATCTGTGAATATAACCTTTCAATTCTTGCCATATGTTCTCACTTAGATTTCTGGCTGGACTTTGACCGGTTAGTTTTAACACATGAAGGTCCTTTTCATTAAACCCTTCTATCATGATATTGCAGTATGTTGTTTTTCAACTGGAAGGTGTGCCCACGCACCCCCTAAGGTCTGTTGCAGTTTATTACAGTGTTGGGTTGCAATAACATGCGTCTAACTTTCAATAATTTTTAACCTGCCTCCTGATCCCTATTAAACCAAAGGTAAATGGGATAAAAGGGACACTCATTTTAAGGCAGTTATTTATAACTTAGACACCATAGATATTTTCCTTTTACTTAACAACAATGTGCTATAATGTCCTTGTCAATACCATAAACTCCCCCAAGATACAATGCAGCTTGAATGCAATGTGACTGTAAGTAATCTTTAAGGAAAAAAAGTAGCTTTAGCTGTTAAAATATCCAGTCCATTAATTTGAACTAGACATGCTCAAAGCCAGCTCATAGTGTTTAAAAACAATGAAATTTAAATGTAGTTTAGTCCTGGATCATATATGAGGAATCAATTGCCAAACTCCGGTATAAAAGGCACTCATATCTTTCCTGTCAGTCAGTCACAGTTTATTTTCTATTGACTATACTTTAAGGGTATTGCCACATAAATGATTTTAAACGTTTTAACCTGCCTGTTTATGCAACTAATTCCTCTTTGTTCACCTGACTAGCAGTGTATACTACCCAAAGACAGGATAAATAGAGAAATACTTCCTTTCAACTACAATAAATAACATTTATCTTTATATCCATTGCTCATAGGACTACATCACATCTATTATGCAAGCTTATGAACTACAGTCCTAAGAGAAGCACATAAAAGATCATATGAAAGTCTGACTTCTTAAAGGAAAATATAAAGAGATGAAAAAAATATTTGAAGGTTTTTGCACAGCTCATACATAAATAGGGCAATACTACTAAATGTGCAGCTCCATTAGAAAAATACTGAAGTATTTAACACATTAAACAAAGGTGAAACTGAGTCATATTTCTGTGAGAGCGGCTGTCTGATCATCTGTCAGCTTCACATCCAGAAACTGTTACTCAAAACCCAACTGAGGCGACTATGTGAGCTTAACAATGTGATGGATTTGTCACTACTGTATCAATACTCATTTACAACACAGTGATTACTCAAGGTAATATTATTTCTTTTACACTGTGCAGAAGAATGACAGTTTCGAACACAGACTTAGCCTTTGGGGGCTATGAATTGAAGTAAACTAAAGAAAAAGGTCATAAAACCTGAGAGGGAATTAAAGGAAACATCCAAGCTAGTCGTCTGTCCTCAATCAATACTTTTTAATAATGGGCTCCTTTTACCTATCTTCTTTCGTTTTTTTGATTCTAAAACTACTACCTCACAGCCATAAAACCTTGACTCAGAGGTTTCTTTATTTGGCTTGATGAAGAGTGATTTTAAACTGGGGGCCGAAGTACTCTTACAAGACCAAAAATTCAACCAGCTTTGCCCAAGATGGTGCAAAAAATCTTTATTTTATTATCCAGCTCCGATATCTTGTTAACAAAATCAATATCCTGCTAATCTGGATGCAAAAAAATGTTCATGATTATTGTTGTCATCATGACAAGAATATGGATTTTTCTAATGAGAATACTACAGTGATAATTAATATTTAAACTGGGGTTGCCAATCAGCAAATTTACAATTTGCTTTATGAAGTTTAGAAACGTAGTTTGTGAAGAAAATAAAAATAAATAGGAGTTCTGCTTTGGTCTAAAAGTATGAAAACTAATTTCAGGCAAAGGTACAACAAAACAGGTCAGAGTTACTTGAGAGGTTGTCATGTGTGCGTATTCATGTATTCTTATCAAAGTGCCATTAAACAACAGACTTGCTTTCGGATGCAGGATTAGGAAACAGGTGATCACCACCTCCATTTTTAAGGCCCAGAGGTCTTTTTTTTTAAGGTGTTCAAAAAAAGAGGAAGTGCAAAAAAGGTGTATGAATCTATTAAAAAGTCAACTGTGGTTTCAACAGACAAATAACGTGCACTCATCAATTCTCTCCTTTGTAATTTTATATTCCTGCTGATTCTATAATTTCATTCTCAACTTTCCCAAGTATGACAAGAGCGACGGGATATAATTTTTTTTTACCTTCTTCTGAGAAGTTTTATCACATTAACATTGGAGTTCAACCTGTGCTCACTTCTACGTAACAGAACAGCTCAGTGTATTACAGCCACAGTTTCCACGTGTTTAATTTGCCTCGAGTCTGGAAAATGTTGGATTATGAAAATCTTAGTAACAGTCAGGAACTATATTTCAGGAAATCACAAAGAGGCAGATTAAAATGTACTCACAGTGATTACCAAGGTTTGTACTAACCACGTTAAGTGCTCAAATAAGTTTATGGTTCTTTAGGAAAGAGATGTCTTCTCCAGATTAGTGTCTTTGCTATGAATGATTAAAAACTCTGTTTCATAGTTACTCCTCACTCACACACATTATACGCTTTGCTTGTGTTTCTAGTATAAACAATTATTAATGGAAAATATTGATAACATTGTCAGCTTTTGCAGAGTTATTGCAGCCCACAAACATGTTAAAAAGAAGTCCGACCTTTACAAAAACCCAGAGAGATAGAGGAAATTAGACGCAAATCTCTGATCTCTTCATCTTTAATCAAAAGTATACTTTAGGGTTTCGTTTGCATCGATTATAATAGTGTATGTTTATTTCAAATAAACAAAAAAAAAAAGATAATCAAATTAAAAACCTTGGCTGCATGTGAACAGCATAAATTGAGGACATTATGACAATATTATGAGACCGACAAGCAGATCCTGTATCCTCAATTAAACACTAAGCAAACCAGGGTGCAGAGTTGGACAAACATAATATAAAGGGCAAATTTGCAGACTGAAAAGTCCCATGAATACATTATTCCGTTCTTTATGAAGCATATTGTAAAGAAGCAGAGAAATAACTCCCTAAACAAAACATTCATTTTTGGTTTATTCCACTTGACAAGAAAATATGTATTGTATTATCTTACAATGACATTATTTTGGCAGGATGTTTTATTTTTTAGCTTTCATGACAACAATTTTTCTTTTGAAGCTCTTCATTGCAATACTTTTTTCTGATAAAAACTTTTTATGTCAAATTTAGTGTTGAATGTTTGAAGTATCACATGGTCCCTTCAGGTAAAGTCACTGAAGATAAGCACAAACACTGACTCACTTGTTTAAAAGCAGATAATACTGAATGATTAACCTGGCTGAGAGATAAAAGTATGTATTAAACCGTATTTACTTTGTGAGTTCAAAAACAATGTTGTTTGCCATCAATACAACATCTCACTGTCCATGTTATTGTGGAGACCATGCCACAATACCTCTGAACATCTGATTATATCAAAACTCTAAATTAAAAAAGGCTTTGCTGTAGTTTAAAATATCAGCCTATCAAAACTTTGTATTTAGTTCATGACAGATGTAGTAAAAATTCCATCACTTTAGTTTAAATAACAAATACAGATATAAAAGGGGTATTTAACACTCTCCCAATGTTACTGCATTGCAGAGGCTGGAAGTTTTGCAGTATCTGTAAACCCTGGGCTGCAAGACGTAGCCACCCCACCTCCTCAAAACTTACAATGTGACCCCTATCAAACTCCATTCACTGCTGGAAATGCTCTCTAATGCCTTTCCTGGCCATTCTGTGTCCTGTTACGTAAAGACCTGCACAAATAAACCTGACTAAAGTGAGACTCGAAGGATCAACAAAGTCATACCAAATGACTTGGAATCTTACAACTGCTAAGTAAAAAGAGACACTTAATAGTTTTACTTCTTAATAGTCTCTGTTATCAAGGAAAAAACACATACCATGCAATTGTCTAATTTGTTCTCAGTTAAAATGTATGGTTTTGGCATAATGAGGCTAACTAAGAACAGTCTCCGCTTTGAAGTTTTTTGCTTACATTTGCATTTGGTTGGGTTTTATAGCCTTTTTAACAACAACATCTAAGCTGATTGAATTAGCTAAATAAAAAATCTAGTTAATTTAATTCAATTTGTTCTGGGGCATTAGTGGTTAAACAATCATGTTAATCAGTGGTTTCAAAATTCTCAATATCTCATTCCCAGTCCAGTATTATGGTGTTAGGAGCTTCCTAAATTTGGATGTCTTAATTCTTTTCGCTTAACTACTTTGCCCTTTATTACTCAGCACCAGCGAGTCCATTAACCTTTTTTAAACTAAGCCTTTAAATGCACAATTTAAAAAGTAAGTCCATAACTACAGTGAATTAAATTAGCATCCAGGGAATGCTCCCCACAAAAAATTATTGTTTTTAGTCTCATTGTAGAGAGTAACTTTGTGCACCATAAAATGGTTTAAGTAAATCTGGGTTTAATTAAATTACAAGAAAGAAAAAGCAAATCCAAAAGCCACTTGAAGTTCATATGCCTACTGTAAACCTTTTCCCAGAATTAAATAAACTAATTTAGTGGTTGTAATTCTGTAAATGGGAGGCGAAAGTCTAAACCATAAGTTTAAGGAGTCATAATGGGGTTTATGTCCTGTTTGTGGAAACCACAGCAGTTCTATACTGCCCATAAAACCAGATTTATAGTGTGTTCTTAGCATTGAAAAGGTTTTACAAATGTATTAATGTCAGTTTTCTCTCAGGTGGTTATTTTTCTAATAAATGCCAATAAAGTACATGGTTTTTGTGATAGATAATATATGTGTTTTTACCGATCTATGTTTGCTTGATCATCATCAAAAGCTCCTACGCCCATATTGGGGACTTTGACACCTGACACATTGCCTATTGTTTGTACATTTACATTATTCTTTGATAGTAACGCAACTTGACTAGCTAAAAGTCCAGATAGATTGTGAATGTTTAAGCCTCTTCATCAGTGTCCTGCCTTGTCTGTGTTCATGCTCACAGACGAATTAAGACTTTCTTTGCAGCTTCCTCCCCTTCCTGTGTACAGTCACACACAAACTTCCTGTAACACAAATGAAAGCATCTCTGAGTAGGAACATATGGTATAGCCCCAGGAACAATCTAACCACACATCGTTCAGCTGCAGTGATGCAAGTGTCTGAAATCCCTGCTTCACTGCCTCATCGTGAATGTGGAGCAGGTGAACAGGACGGACAGATTTGTCTGCCCCCAAGGTTGATGGGTTGACGAGCTAATATACCACACAGGAGATCCTTGACTAAGATGTTTACGTGGCTCTGCTTTAAAATGCGACATCCCTGAGGCTTCTGTTTCTGTTCATCCAGCAAGCTGACAGTTTTAGGACATGTTAATAAACAGCTTCTGTAGGAAGATATGCTATTTAAAGATAACAGCCCAGAACTTTTTTGATCAGAGCTCAATGATGGGAGGTTACAAACACTGCATAGAAGAATGAGCTATATTTTTCTAGAGTAAAAGCTTTGATGACTGGAATGGAACTTTCATAAACTGCAGCACACATTTTTTAGATGGACAAAAGTCAGACAATGTTCTTTTTATAAAGAGGATGACAATATTTCTTCAAACAGCCACCTTGTATAAATGGACTATAAACCCCCATTGAAATCATATCAAACCTTTCAAACTAACTAAAAATATATCAATTGTCAGATTTACTCTAACTGGAATTTATTAAAAAGACTTTTAAAATAATAACTAATGTTAAATTCTACAGTCTACCAGTCACTGCTGCCAATAGTGTCATTACATATGATATAAATATCACCTTTTTTAAAAGACATAAAATAGATGTTTAAATGAAAAATGAAAGAGAAGTAAGACATCTAATAAAATGGATAAAGACAAATTGAACAAAATAAAACACCCTGAGCTCTTTTGAATGCAATACAAACCATCAAACGAGAGTTATGTTACCGTTACTGAGTCATTCTACTGGGGAACTGAATACTGAGATCGCAAAAATTTTCATTGCCTTTTATTAAAATGTAAATCATATAGAAGCATCTGTCTACATAGGTTTGGGTGGTGAAGTGCACTAAGATCTTTATTGGCTCCATCAATTAGTTTATTATAATCTGTTAAAGCAGATATTGAGCAGCTTGAGGTGAATATCAGTTTCCCGGCAAAGGAAAGCTGAATAAATATTGTCCCTGAGGACGAAATTACCAAGATCTTAATATTACTGGCGCTTTCTCATTTTCATATTTCATATCTCGAATCTGAAGTTTATCCTTTTTTTCACATTCAGGTCAGTCTTAGTCTTAGTGTGAAGGCTAACCCTCGAATTATTGACAGGTAAGTTTTCAAAACCTGTAATTGTTTAGGAAACAAATACTTTCTTTCTATCGAAACATGCACGTTTCTTTTCTTAGTTGATGAAGATAATAAAGCCACTGAAGCTGAACAATTGGAGCTAGGTTGGATTTTTATGTAAAATTAGACTTCCTTTTAAGACACTTAGCTAACTACTGTTATTCGATTTTCTAATATATTCCCTGTGGATATTTTGAACAAAAGAACTTGCTACCATTAAGCTTATTGAACCCTGAAAAGGATACCTTGCTTTGTACTGGGAATCATGGAAGAGTTTAAAGTAAACCTTAGAGAATGCAATAATCTAAACTAGCAAGTGTTAAAAGCAGCAATAATTAATTGATTTTTGTTAAGGTCTTTTTCTATATAAAACAGTTGTTACTAGATACTAGATACTAGACTTACACATAATAAGTCTAGTATCCAAAAGCTTTTCAAGTGGAGAGTCACATCTGTTATATATTATTTACAGATTTGAAATTCATTCAAAGCCAATAGTATGCAGCATACATGACCTTATAGCAGTGTATCGACTTAATTTTCTACCTAATCTGTATCCCTATTAGACAGAAACTACTATCTTGCAAGAATGAGTTGTCGTGGTAATGTCATTGTAGTTGACTCACGGATCAACAAAATACTCATATATAATGACTAGGAAAAACATTTGAAAAACAAGTAAGATTGCTTTGATTAAATCTCATCCATCCATACAAGATGATTGCAAAGCATGCATTACAAATAAGTAACCCTATGTAAATACCCCGGGCTCAGAGTACATAAAACAGGACACAAAACATACCCTACGAATGCTTGTTTATAACAGCTGCAAAAAAGCTAATTATTTTTAATTAGCTCTACCTTCTGCCCATTCATTGGTTTCAGATTATAGCCATTACCCCAGAGGTTATGCTAATGTCAATTTGACGCAGGAAATCCAGAAAACTAGACAGATGCATGCAGACTGAATACACCCATTCACACTCACCTGTTTAAAACACTTTGTTAACATGTATAGAAAAGCCACTGAGAAAAACCCAGCACCTTAATGAGTTAAACTATCCACACATAGAGAAGGTTGTATACTACGGCTAAATCCGGATATAAGTTTGTAAAGGAAAGGGGAAATTGACTTTAAATGTGCCGTTGGTTCTAAAGACAACCTGCAGTTTAATCTACTACAGGTGAATGTGTAACTGATTTTCAACTAAGTGATTTAGAAATGCTGATATGGCCAAGATTACTGTAAATCAAAGTGTAATTCACAAAGTAAAAATTATGTGTAAATAGCTTTGGTAAATAAAGAAATATCACAACACATTTGAATTTGTTTGTAAGTCTCATATGTAAAGAGGAATAGACAATACAAGCCCTTAACAGTGGAACACAATTTGTTTCTAGCCTTTGTCTACAGCTGACCCTCTGACATGGACTTTCCATCCTTTAAACCTGGTGGTATTACCTTCCACCAACAACACAGTTTGGTGTAATATTCCACAACAAGCAAAAAGGGAACAGCAGGGCCCTCACCTCATCTTCAGATATCATTGCAACCCTGAGAGCTGCCTGCATTGAGGGAAAACTAAGCAGCAATGGGAGTCAATAAATATGAAACAAAAGGAACAAGGATTTAAGGAGAGGGGTGTGGTTAAAGAAATAAATTTTTTTTTTAAAACATGACAGGAAGTCGGGAGGGGGGGTATCTGATCATCTGAAAAAATACTGAAGGAAATCCTTTATACTAAAACCTGTGTATGTAACTAAAGCCTAATTTGTCTTTAAAAATAAATATGAAACGAAGGGAGCATACCAACAACTGTTCCTATTGTTCACCTTAAAGCAACTTTGCCTGGCATTATGAATTTGCAGCACTGAGATGTGTGGAAAAACACATTCTGTCATGACTGACACTTTAAAAGCTTTTTGAATCATAACCAGGCAGACTTCTTGGCTATCACCTTTATTATTTTTCTAGTGACTAAAAAGTATGCAAAACCACAGCACCCTTGTTGCAGTAACTCAAGCTGGCACCACTTAATCTGCTAATGCAATTAGCCCAGTTTTTCAATAAAACACAGATCTATAGGGAAGCAATTAAAATCTACATTCTTCTTGTAGAGTGAGAACTTCACAGGGAAAAAAAAAAAATCCTTGGACAATAAAGTATTTGTTTTGGAGAGTTTATGTGGCTTTCTTTTTTGTACAAAGACAATGCTGCAGAGGGAGATACAGACGACAATGAAAGAAAGGATAAGAAAGTAAGAATGTAGAAGAGAAGATGTAAAGTTAGGAGAAAAT
The DNA here is from genome assembly GCA_032876305.1 of Orestias chungarensis. NCBI lineage: Eukaryota > Metazoa > Chordata > Actinopteri > Cyprinodontiformes > Cyprinodontidae > Orestias > Orestias chungarensis. The sequence goes on along the minus strand of JAVLVB010000558.1, from coordinate 2,118,670 downwards.
GCCGAGAGGTAGAGCAATAAAGGAAAATACACAAAGTCAAATGAAAAAGGAAGACAAAGGGGTCAATTAAGACTGGGTGTAATATTCCCGTTTGCCTGCTCCTATTATCAGCCTGTTATCCCCAGTCTAGCCGCCAGGTAATTGAAAGCCTTCCAGCCAGTACATGTCCAGCGTATTTTCTATGACGTACCATCTGACCCCGACAACATTCAGGCTCAATGTATTTCAAGTTCTTGCATTGGCCTTGTCGGACTACACTGAGCTTTCATGTTTCTGGACATCGACCCCGTTTCTGCCTTTGGATTACCGCCTCCAGCCTCCCCCATGGGTTTGTCTGCTCCAAACTGTCCCACTGGTTTTGACTCTGGTTCTTGTCCCTGGCCATAGAGTTTGGATTGCTCCCACGGACCTCAAGGGGAGAAAGCGCACATTAAAACTGCCATCTCAGATGCTGCAAGCCGCACTAAAAGCGGGTCCCGCCCACTGTGACGTCACCGTCATCCTACGTTGTAATCGGAGCTGTACAGAAGAAACAATATTCTGTTCCTCCTGCTCTTCACGGACCCTGAGAAGGTTAGAGGCTTTTTCTTTGGTTAATCAATCCTCCAGCCACTTAATTACCGCTGCTAACCAACCCTCCCTCTCCCAGTGGTTCCTGAGCCTGCTGCAGACACGTTTCCGGTTCCTGTTACTGGGTTTTGAATATTTGGCCTTCTGTGTGGCTCTTCACACTGAGAGAATAAAGAACCAAGACATACACAAAACAATGCAAAAAAGCTTTAAATAAAACAATTAAATGGGGAGTTTTCCAGGTTTAATGCCATCTTTTTTCATGTCTGAAAGCAGCTGTGACTGGAATTTGTTTTTTGTTAATTTCCAAAAACAGAATTGCAGAGATACATTTTAAATAGTGTTTTTAATAAATTTTGCAAACAATTACTAGTAATAAAAACTATAGCATTGTTGGTAATACTAGCTTGTTGCAGTATTCTCATAGTGCTTAACATCATTTATATCTTGTCTGTCAGCCTGTTACTGTTTCTTTTGTCAAACACGGAAGCTGTAGAAGGTGAATTATATGCCTCCATTTTTGATATGTAAAATGTAATTTAGACATGTTGACTAATTTTACAAGTAGTCTTTTATTTTATTTTTTAATTTTTTTAAGTCTGTAGTAGCATTTTAACAACCAGTGTTACCAACTCCTCAAGCCTAACATATAGCTTACTTCACAAGAATACAGAAATGTGTTCTGTCCTGGGGCTGCAAGCACAAAATTACATTATGTATTGAGAGTCTTTTTGATTCATATTCAAAGCAAAACTTATTTTTTGTCTAGTTCTAGTGCTGCTCTTGGAAATGCTTATGAAGTCTAACCTGTAATTCTGCACGTGAGCAATTCTGAAATTTGAACTTCCCTAGTTTGGAAAATTTGTTTTTGTACCCTTTGGTAAAAGATCATTTTTATGTGGTATTTTACCTATAAGAAGGCAAACAAGAAAAAAAAAAGGATGAATGTGCAAGCTGACAAACGCCAGCTAATGCTACAAGTTAATACGGCGATAATGTCTAACATTTCTATAAAAATGTCGGTAAAGCTTCTGGCTGCAGAAGAGTAAAATAATCCTCCTAGATCAGTTTTCTCTTTTGTGAAAACCTTAACAAGGAGTTAAGGTGCAGTGCTTTTTTTTACTGGGGTACTTATTATTGATAACTAAATAGGCATGTGTACTCTACAGATCATATTCAATTAATTGTCATGTAATTGAACATTTTTGCTGTAACTTAGTCCAGAATGTAAAACAATTTCTAAAGACACTTTACATTCACATGGATTGTTTAAATTATGTTTGTCTATTCTCCACATACTACTCACAGAAACACATTTAAGAATAAAATATTACATCAAACTCATGAATGTTTTTTTTTATGTGTGGTTAATGAAAAGTATGTTTAATAAAGTTCATTTTCAAATGAAAACTGACAGTGTGTTAGTTGGCAACCCTAATACTTATTGTGACGATTAAACAGTGCTGGTAATTAACATTGACCATGCAGGTTTGACTGCAGTTATGCAAACTTTTACTATTATAAATCTTTTTTGGATTCATTACGATTTCTAATGATAAAACTGAAAACGGCAGTCATATTTTAATTTCTTTTTTTTAATTTCTTTTTTATTATTGTATACAGCCTTTTTAATTAGGCCGGTCATTAATAAAGGGTGTTGACACAAATTAGTTTGCTTGATTTTTAATAAGGTAAAAATGTTTGCACTTACAAATTTTCATGGTACAAATTACTTTTTTAAACAAATTAAACTTGTATTCAGAGATAAATTGTAGTTGCTCATCGCTCAGGCTCCCACTTTACCTTTCGATGTGGACAGAATGTAATGCAACATCTATGCTTAATTTTTCAATTTAAACTTATTATAGAGACGAAGACTGGTGACAAGTAGAATATGAAGCAATTTCTTAGATATGTGAAATTATGAAGAAAATATATAAAAAGAAGGAAGACATTTGCAAGTGATAAACACAGTGAACAAAAAAGAGCAAATATAAAGATGGATGGAGAAATTAAAGAAATGCATTCTATTTCACTTGCTGGTCTTGAGATATTCTCACACTAATTCTTCACATAAGCAACCAGCAGAAAGAAGGAAGCCTCCCCAGTCTGCTCACACAAAGACAAACTTTGTTCACTGACCTCAAATCTCTCTTCTGAGCAGCAGTCAGTCCCAAGACCTCCTCTTCCCACAAATGAACGCAACAACACTTGCGTGTTTGTGCTGAGGAAGAAGTCCTCCTCCTCATTCATTCATTCCTTTACCTGCAGGAAGACAGTGGTGGACACAGGGGATAAGAAATGGCAATACTCTGACATTTTTGTACAACTTTATCTTTTCATTTAGAAAGATAGTATGGTCAAGCTTCTGTTGGCCTTGCATATGTCTGTGGTTTAAATACTGGTTCTATGTTTATATCAGTGTGTATTTGCAGACTTTTTTTTGTTTTGCAGTAAATGGCCATTTTATGACTAATTTGTTTCAAATGTTTTTGCAAGCTTTTTCAAGTTGCAAAGACATTTGAAACAAATTAGTCATAAAAGGGCCATTTACTGCAAAGATGCTCATAGCTCTTTTTTTTTTAACCCCTTTGGGGTAAAAATGCCATAATCTTTGTTTTGGATTGGAGAAACATTTAACATCTGTCTAAAGAATATGAATGATTTTAGCAGCTATTTAAGTTGATGTCTAAAAACAAACATTTAAAGGTCACATGGTGACGAAAGTATAGATGAAAACAAGAAGTTTGAATACATCATATGAAATATGCACATATTAAACTGATTTCATCGCCTTCACAATGTTCACTATTATATTAACAACAAAATATTTTTGTCCTTCCATTCTATTGTGTTCTAGAAGGACAGAGAGAAAACATAAATTACAAAAATCAGTGCAGAAAATAAAATAAACAGATGAAAATCACAGTCCTTATCTTTGACATAGAATGTGGGTCCCAAACTAATTTCAAAACAATTGAAAAAATATATCCTGTGCAAGGATCTTGTATTAAATAGTGTTTAGTGTCCCCAAAAAGTCAGATGTGGCATACAACTTGATTTAACAGTATAGTTCACTACATACAACTGGTTGCTACATAGCAACCAGTTGCAAAACAGGTGTAAAATGTAAAAAGTTCCAGTTTAAAAGAGCAACATTTATTCAGGGATAAACACATGTTACATACTTAAAAAGTTAGTGTATAAGTGTGTCCAGTCATTGTCAAGTCATGGCTATACCGTGTGCTTCAACTTAGGTAAGTTGTTTAACAAGACTGTAACAACTCGTGTTGTCTGCAGCAGCAATGATGTCTCAAAGTCTTTCCATGGCCACCTTAGCATTACCCCAGGATGAACAACCAATAATGTGAACTGTCTTTAAATCCTGTTCTGATTAAAAGGAAAAATAAAAAAGGTTTTCTTTACAGCAGCTATTCTTTAATTCAGATGACAACAGTGTTCCTGTACAATCCTTGTGCCTGTGCAACAAAGTCTGTTCTTGTACACAATCATTCCTTTACCAATTACCTTGCCAGAACCAACTGTTTGTTAAGCTCTTAGGAGGTTATGATCAGCCAGCACCACCACTTCATTTAGGATGCTATCATGTAGCCAACAACTGTTTATCAGGCAAAGTTACTTTATAAATGAATCTAATTTCAAAATTGCCTTTTTGTAGAGTTGGAAATGCAAAACTCCACACCAACCACTTTTTTTCCCCTTCTTCCAGACTGCCAATGTTGGTTCACAATATTTTTGTTATGACTCTAGGGCTTACTGTTTTTTTGTTTTGTTTCGTACCTGAGTAATGTACTTTCTATAACATTCTGAGCATGAAGAAGTCCATAATACATTTCCATCATACTTCCTTTTACTTTAGACATACATAATCTCCAGGATTTGATGTGGGGTGGCTGTTTATAATGGTTTATAAACATTTAAAATGCCACGTATGGTTTTTCATACAATGACCATTTGTTAGGACTCATGCACAACAATGTGTATATGTTTAGTTAAGGAGCCGAACAGCATAGAGACATAACACTATCTTTCCAAAATAAGACAGAAATGTCTTGCATGTTTTAGTTGTTATGTTATAATTTTCTTGTCGAACACACCTAAATCAAAGGATGGCTAATGAGCAGACAGGGCGCAGACAGGACACCAGTCCTGGAGTATTTGAGCTGGACACCTATGTTTTACAGAATAACACACATGCAGTTAAAGGGCATATTAAAGCTTAATGAGCTTTGACAAAATTATTTATGATTCAGGCTTTCAGAGTAAATTTACCAGATTTTTTTTATATGTTTATACCCATGATGCACAATAAATAAAATCTCAATTTCAAAGGTGGTCAAAAGAGACCTCAATGGATTTAAGATATTCTTTGGACTTACAAAATATTTTTTATACATTGTCATGAATAAAAGCCTCAGATCAGATCAGATCGGAGCAGTAGATTACTTAAAAGTAATTTTTGTGTTAGTAATGGAAATAAACCAGTTCTAAAAAGATCTACACATGCTCTAGAATAATAAAGTACAGCACTATACTTAAAAATGTTTTTGAAATAAGGCTTACAAAATAAAACCTTAAATTCTACACAATTTCCAGTGACATTTTGAGGATGAAGACAATTATATTTCATCAATATTTGACCTAAAAATTAAGCACAGCTAAAAATGTTGCATTAATACACATAGTTGTCTTACAGCGGCCTTTATTTTGGACACAACTTGTAAAGTTTGCATATACTGGGGGAGACTAAAGGCAACAGGTTTATCTCTTAATCTTAATCACAGACATGTGCATACATTTAATGTGGTAGAAGAGAACCACGGGGAACCTCAGCAATAGAACAGTCGTTTTTGGTGGATGAGAACCAGTTCTCATAGGACAAGATTTGATTAAGATAAGAACAAAACATATCCTAAAACATGCATTTTTTTTCTTGGTTTAATTTAGCATTTTTACACACAATTAAAAGGCCCCTAAATGTTTTAAGCTATTGAGCTGCAGTCTGTGTATTAAAGTGGCCATGATCATGCGTCAAACAGCTGGTTGCATCAAAATTAGTTCAGTGTTGTTATTTTTTTATAGTTGAATTAAGGCTTTCTGAAGTTAGAAGGAATGATTCAACCCTAAGAATCATGGCATCAGTTGACTTTGACAGTTTGACTTTGACAGAGAAAAGAAAAATATAGTACATGGCATAAGTAGAAGTAAAATGTAAAAACAAACATTAAACGTCACCACAGTATATATAAAATATATAAAAAAAGGTAAAAAAGAGGCAAGATTGTAAATAGTTCATTATAGCTCTATCTATTATATGCAAAAAATTTTAACATAGGAAAAACAGGAGCACCCGGAGAAAACCTAGACAATTAAACAATTATTCTTTTCCAGATTTTACACCATCCATTTAAATTTTTTTAAATTTCCTCCAACTTTGTGAACTTCTACATTAAAAGATCCCAGCCACTATTTTTTGATTGATGGGATAGGTGTGTAGAGGTTCTTAAAATGTTTCAGTTGTTTTTCCCACGTTTTAAGACAGGGTTTAGGTGGGGGCTTGGGCATATAGGTATGTTTGCATTTGGGGATTTCTGGCAGAGGGGTCAGATCCATCATTTTCAGAGTCATTCCAGCGTTTCTGATGCTTGCAGCCGATGCCAGAACCCTACCTTCGGGTTTCCTGGAGATTGGAGGCAAGGGTGTCAGGCTACGATTACTTTTCTGAATCTCTGGATTGAGCCGCCATTGAGTTGACTGATGTATGTTGGGGTTGATTGTTGGAAGGGGTTTAAGATTTCCTCTGATGTTGTGATATTCCCCAAGTTCCACAGTTTGCGGCTTTTTGCTTTGCTTGTTCAGAGCCGTTTGCTTTCCCTTAGCTTTAGTGTTTGTAGTACTTGAAACGTGTGGTACGCATCTCATTTTTGGATGATTTATAAGAATAATGTCTTCTTTATTTCTAGTTTCAGGTTTAGATTTAGGTTTAGGTTTTTTTTGTGACAGATACACAACATCCTCTTTTTCAGTCTGTTCGCACTGGGATTCATCATAATAAATTGTTTTAGTTGACTGAAAAACACGGATGTATTTCTCTAGCTTGTTCAGCTGTGCTTCCAAATCAAACTTGTATTTTTTGGAAGAAAATGTGGATATAACAAAGGGGAGTCTTAGATACTCACTGTTTAGCTGATTCCATTTTTTCTGTAGTATTTCCAGGGTTGCTTTTCGCTCTTCATCAGATATATGTCTTAAAGGTTCCGGTTTGATGTTCTTTTTAAGACGTTCCTCTTGAGTTTTCTGTTCTTGTTTTCTCTGCTGCAGGTATTGTGGGAGTTCTCCAAATTCCTTGTTATGGACATACTGGGGGATGAGTCCTGAATTTTCAAGAATTTGCTTGTGACCCTTCCGAGTATCTACAGTGGCAGGCTGGTGCTTTTTGCGAACAACTTTTGCTGTCTCTGTCTTTGTAGACATATCTTTGTCCATTTGGCTGTGGAATGGCTCCTTTCTAGAGGCATACTGCAGTATAAGTCCTGAATTATGTAAAATGTCCCTTTCACCTTCGTTGTTAAAAATCCAGACAACTTGGTGCTCCTTTTCAGATGGAGAGACTGATCGATTCCTTGAAGACCTCTGTTGCCTTTCTATCTCCATTTCTCTTGATTGCATTGACCTCACTGAATATGTTTCTCTGATTTTCAAGAATAGCTTCTTGTGTATATCGGGAATGCCAGCTCTACCTCTAAGTACAGAATGCTGAATGCAGCTTGTCTGGTGAACACTGTACATTCAAAAACATTGCCAGTCCTTTATGACATCATAAACCAAAGTGATGAATGTTCCTTTTATGGTGTTGCTATGGCGATCCTGGGCTGGTGGTTAAGAATTTTGAAAAAAAACATGTTTTTTTTCTTTCAGATTTAGGCTTTTTAAGTACACAAAAATAACATTAAAACTGCTTTGTTATTCTTTTGAATTCAATTACACAAAGTTAAAATAAGAATTCTGAATATACTTTACAATTTTTATTATAGCACTGTTTAATAAAAAACTTCTTATTTACAAAGTAATTTTTATTCATTATTTAGTATTGTGCTTTAACAAAATACTGATTAAATACTTATAACTTATTATATTTTCATGGGTATTATTAAAGTATTTTTTAACTGAACTAAAATAATAAATATAGTCAATTGTGAAAAAAGACAATAAGAGCATAACAAATAAAATAAAAGTAGGGAAATAAAGCTATATAAGTACACATCTAAATAAAGATTGTAGCTTTATTGAAAATGAGTGCTGTGTAGTCTATGTTTGTGTGCAGTCAAAGGCCTTTTTTGAGAATAACAACCTTTAAGCAGGTAATAAAGATTTAAAGTTTTAATCAAGTCAATTTGCAAATATTAATATATTTTGTGTTTTTATTAGCTATGAACAGGAAAAACTGTAATAAATTAAGCATAATTGTGTATGTAAATCATCTAAGAGAAATTCTAAGTGAAATCTAACTAATAATTTAAAAGAAATGACAGTTTTTTTACACAAACTAGTTTCCCACTTACATACAATAAAGATACAACATTAATATT
>JAVLVB010000558.1:2068143-2110390 GCA_032876305.1 Orestias chungarensis | reverse complement strand
ATATATATATATATATATATATATATATATATATATATATATATATATATATATATATATATATATATATATATATATATATAAACTTGTCATTGATTAAATGCGCTAACGACTCATTGCGCCTGCCACACTGAGTGAGAGCGGGGGACTGGATTTTACATATCAATAGACCTCTTCTAAATGTTAACAGGATACAGTTCCCATTTCTTACTTTTATAAAAAACAAATTGTTTCTTAACAAAAAGGGATTTATGTGTTGGTTAAAAGTAAAAACAAACAAAAAAAAAAACAGAAAAACTGTAGGAACAACGCAGTTATTATGAAAAGCTTATATGAAATTTGTCATGGTTACTTACTGTTTTAAAAGCCATGTGTGTATGTTTGTACCACTAGTTAAAAGCCAACTTGGTTGAAGTTGAATAAAAAATCTCCAACGAGTAAACCTTTTGTTATGTTCCATAGTAGTGCCGCGTTATTCAGATTTGGGTCAACTCAAACTGAAGTCACACATTCATCACTTTGCCCTTGTAAACAGCTTCAGCACTTTTCTAGGCAGGTGCTGACAGCTTAGATCACTCAACCAGCAGCCAGACTCAGTCTGAGCTAAGTGCTGTGACAATCGTTTCATGACACTACCATCAATATCCGTTCTCAAGAATATTAATGATTTATGACACACGTTTATTGATTAATACCCATCTCTTGGGCTTTCCTTTGTTAAGGTTAGGTCGCACTTATGAGTTGCTTTTTCGATTCTAATTTTTGAGTCAAATTACTCTGTTTCTAATCAACATGGCAATAGAATTATATGAAATAGAGTAGAAAAGCAGGCTACAAGGAAAACTACTAACAAAAATGGATTTACAAACATTCCATCCAGTAATGGGTAATAGTAGTTACAACTAAGTGGCAATGTTGGAGCGGTGGTACCTTATCTAGATTCACATCATACAAATTTTATTGATGAAAAACCAAATTTTTCAATCTAAAAAAGCTCAGATTTGGCATAAATCTCAATTCCAAATGTCAATTCCAAATCTGCTAAACTAAACCTTTTTTCATATAACTGTTCATTAGATTGAAACTTTTGACACATGAATTTACACTTGACAGGATTCACTCTTAACACAATCTAACAATCTAAAACTGATGCTAATTAAAAATGAAAGCCCCTGACGTGCTTTGCTTTTCTGCGGCCTCAAGCTTTTACAGCACAAGCACACATGATGAAAAGGTTAACAAGGGGTAGTGTGTGTTTCAAAGTGTCATTGGCTAACACAAGTCAGCATTTATTTGTTCCATAATAAATCTTGCCAGAGAGATCTGCAAAGTGGATAATGTTTGCTATACTTCTCGTCTCTTTTAGCTTTAGCTACATCTTCCGCAATTTTTGTTTATCTGTAAATAGTGTTTATTGACAGGCCAGAAATAAAGACTACGGAAGAGGATTGTCAAATGAGTAAAGGCATTATTATTCTTAATTCACCAAAATCCTTACTTGCCCTGAGTTAGCATGTCAGATATCTATCATCACCCCTTTTGAATCTCAGGTTCTAAAAAAATAATAATAATTTAAGATAAAACATGTATCAGAGTACCTCATCTGTCCTGGTTTATTTGCCCGTTTATCTTTTTGCATTGAGCACAAACAGTTTTCTTTGTGGCACAAATTTTACTGAAAACTTGCATTTGGGAAATAAAAACAACAGCTTGAGTACACCCCCTGCTCTGTCTTATATTTTCTATTCAAGTGCCTGTCCCTCTGATGCCTCATTTGAGTCATCTTTCTGTTTGCTTTGATAGATTGTTCTGCAGTTGGATGACACCAACTCCAAGTGAAACACTACCTGGAGCTTAGTGCCAATAGTTGAATTATTTTCATTATAACTTTAATGAAAGACAAAAAGGCGTAGTTAGATTAAACTAATTAAAATCTTCATTACTTTCCTTCAACATATGTATTGTTAAAACCAGATATGGGTTTGTGATGCTTTTTACTTTGCTGATCATAACTGTCAGTTTTTATACACAAGCACTCACTGTTTTAAGAGGATTTAGGAATAGCAACAAATCATATTTTCAAAATACTGTTTCCAAACATCTGCATTGCTTGGTGGAAAAAAGCTATACATTGTGATGTTTAAAATCATTCTACTGATGAAGAATAAGAAATTACACTTGAAGTCTTGCAATGACACCCATAAGAGATACATCTTTGAAGGAATTTGTGGATCTTTACAAAAAAAAGTGGTACTTTTTTACAACCAGACAATACATTTTTTTACTTATTTGTCAAACCAAACTTCCTGCAACCATTGCTCTTAAAGAAACAAAGAATCACAACTGACATAAATCAAAATATATTTGCCCCTTATGGGTTTCTTCAGGAGTAAATTTGGTACTGCAGCCACTCCTACAAATATTCAAAACTGTATTTTCAGTATGGATAGTGTATGATGTTACAGTTATTTAATTATTTATATTCATTCAGTTTTATCTATTTTCATTTATTTTTAACAAACTTCAATAACATTTTATTGACAATCTGGGGGAAAACAATGAAAGATTTATTTTGGTACAAAATGAGTAAATATAAAATTTTGAATTTGGCATTATCAGAGTTTCAAAAATAGATGAGGAATCCCCTTCACTTACGTCTGTCCTTATGGCTATGTTTAACTAAGGGAAAGTAGAGTTATTAATGAAGGTGGAAACTAAGATTCAAATTCAGCCCCAGTACCAGAACATGGAGTATACAGCAGTTTATTTCCAACTAAGCTAACTCGTTGTTTGAAGTCTACTCTTATTTACTTTCATTTGTGAATAATAACTCACAAATTCTGAAAAAAATCATTATTGATCATATCAGATCAGTTCTATTATACAGTTCGCCATTCTGTGTTAAGATCGTGTTTAACAGTCTCTGTATCTCAAATATATAAGCAGATGGGAGAGTGGATTAAACCTTTACAATAGCACCCAGGCAAGCTAAGCTTTGTCACACAGCCGATTTACCTTGCTGTTAAGCTTCTTATAGCACCTGCCGGCCCCCTTTTCAGACTGACAAATGTTAGGACATAAAATTAATTTACATTTACAACAATTTAGTTCATTTACAGTAGATGTTACACTCAGGGGGAACATTTCTGTACTGGATAGGGAGCTGTAGCAGCTGTCTACTTTAGGTGAGGACTGTAGAGTCATAAATATTAAACATGAAGTAATAAAGATTTCATATTAGAGTCTGAAAAGACATTGTGTTCTTTCAGTCTCATGAAAATAAAAATCTTAGCCAGTGTAATGGGCCACACTGTGACTGTGATATAATGACGCAAAAGCCCTCAGATCTAAAAAGAAAAAAAGAAAAACAGGCTAATCTCAGCCCTACTTCTTACAATCTATTGACGTCAAAATGCTTTTCTGAGCAGATTGTAAACACTGACTTAACACAAGATCACACATTTATGAATGGCTGGAGCTTTAGAAATACCTGGTAAAACTCAACTTGTGCCTGACCACTCTGAACATGTCAGATACATCAGTTTATGGTTTTACTGTGTCACCGGACGCCCCTGATCAAAGTTACGCTTGGGTGAGGAGGTTTTAAGGCTCCCCTACCAAGCCTCCCATGGACAATGATTCATGCAAGGTTTAATGTGATTTCCATGTTCTGCTCGTCAGCATTACCTGACAAAATGTCTTTGGACTCGTAGAGCTCCAGAGACATCTATGGAGACAGCAAGTCCAGGTCATATCCCAGGCCTGCAGGCATTTCCACAAATCTGAGCAAAAAATGGCTGCTTCTATAGGCAACTTAGAATAAAATTAGACGTAAAATATTACTGTGGCAGATAGGGAGTCAAACCTACGACACTGTAATACATGGATCTTTCAGTAGTAAATAGATGTCTGAAGTAGGAGCATGTTACAGTGGTTCAATGTAGCTCAGTTATAGTCACCTTATCTGTTCAACCACAGCAACAAAGGGACACAAATAGGCATCAACAGATAACTCTTCACCTTTCAGTGTCTCAGTATGAGGATAGTTGCGGCACACAGGGAAAACTAAAAGAAAGTCATAAAGAAAAAAACAGCTCCTCTGGTCAAATCAAATGCAAAGGTCGAAGAATAGCTTCCCAAGAACAGACAATCAGATGCACAAATAACGACAAAACTGTATCTGTCAAAAGCAACATTTTGTTTGTTCTATTTTTTTGTTTGGTTCCTAATTACCAGCCAGAGCTGTGATTAAATGGTACGCAAGACTGCTTCCCACAATTAGCATTTTGTACACCACACAATCAAGAAGTGTAAGCAAGATATAAATATGCAAGTGTATGATAATGCAGCTCTGTGATCAAATTAGAGCTGTTAAAACAACCCAAACAACAATGGAATGAGACATGGGCTACAATCAATGCTTTTGATGTCTTTTGCTTACATAAAAAATAAAGCACTTTTTCCCCTCCAGTTATAACACGCTGACAATTAAGTGAAACATTTTAAACATATTTCAGAATTTACTCTTAGTGTTTACATTTTAGGCCAACTCCGTATTGGTGGACTCATCTTATTAATATGAATGGGGCTGTGAAATGGTTAATCCATACTTTCCTGTTTCGGAGCTCCCTTCAATTTTCAAACCTAAAGGATCTTGATCACTAAGTTCAATAATAAGAGTTGGGACCTTAAGGAAGTGTAAGCCCATCCATCTGGCCAAAAATATTACTGGTAAGCAGCACATGAACATGTGGCTCCTGAAAAATATACAAATGGCCAACCATTTATTGTATTTGAGAAGAACTAACTGGTGATGCTCCAGGTATGACTGTAGTATATCGTTTGGCCCTGCTTATAACAAAGCATTTAAATTAGTATTAGTCTTATCGTTTGTTTAACTGGTGATCTAATCCTGGGGCTTTTCTGACAAATAATGGTTAAGGGTTTTGTCAAAGGTCATTTCCATTGAATCAGAAGTATTAAACTGGACTACCAAACTTTCTGACTAACAATATGCAACAGTACCATAGCGAACCAATTATCAGATAATAGGCCTAACTCGATAAAAAACAATTTACCAAGACCATTAATCTAACTAATGATTAATTACACTTAAAATATATATTTGCTGACAATATTATTATTATGCCTTGGTACAAAGCTTTAATGTTTTGAGACATTACACCAAAAAGTATGGGAAACATTTTTCACAAATGTACTTTACTTCTGTCAATCTTGTATAGTTTCAGTATACTTGCTGGCTGCACATAAATAATGAGAATCTCTTGTTCGACCAGATCCCAAATGTGTGCAAATTAATTTAGATTTTGCATCTTTGAAGCTCACAGGAAAACATTAGACTGATTCTTATGTTTAAGAAAACCTTTAGAGATTATTTGAGCTTTTGAAATTGAGCATTCACCTGCTGGAAGTAGTCATCTGAAGATGACTACTTCTGCACTGGGGCCATAAAGGCATAGAAAAACTTTATTAGCTTTGGTAAGTAAACTATGGTCAGATGGTACAAAAGGGCCCAGCGTGATCATGCCATAGCCAAATTGTCAATGCAGAGCCACGTGGTTTTGGGTAGTTCTTGTAGCAAACATCTTGCAAGTCTGCAAGACACAACTGGCCAAATTCCTGTAAAACACATTCCACTGTAGTAAAAGTAATGTTGTTTTGACATGTACAGCTATGGTTTTAAACACTAACCGAAGCAAAGAGGAACCTCTTAATAATAATTGAGTAGCTGAAATATCTAGCTTTATTTTCTCTTTCTGAGAGCCAATAATAAAATTACATTAATACCTGATCAAAATGTGTTTTCGGAATGTTCGCCGGAACAGAAATAGAGGAGGGAGAGTTACGCTTTTTGGTCCAAGTAATCTGGCAGATGAAAAATGAAATGTACTTCCTCATGGCCTTGGACAATTGCTTCTTAAGGGTGCCAAGGAGGTTGTCACAAGAATGGAGACGGCAAGATGAAGAATCAGAGCAAAATTGTGCAAATTTCATAATGCAGCATAATTGCAGCTAAAAATCAGACATCTCCAGTGCAGACAATGCTTTCTTAATGTGTTGTATCCTCAGTTTCTTTTTCCTAGACATGGGTTGCACTTGGTTGTCATCCATTGCTGTAGGCAAATGGCTTTAAGGTTCAACATGTGTTTCATAATATCATAAACACTTTGGTTGGTATTATATTCAGAGCAGCTTTATTAGCAAATATTGTTTTTTCACAAGTAGCTATTTGAGCTGCTGCTTATCTTGAACAACCCTACCAATTGGCCTCAACCGCAACAACAGAACTCTATTTACACAATTGCTGCTAATTGAAAATGTTCCCTTTTAAAACAACTTTCTGTAAGCCAAAGACCATCTGTAAAATGGCGTTGCGTGATAATCCCTGTAGATCACCATCTTTTGAAATACTCACACCAACAAGCAAAGTCACATAAATTCCATTTTGTCACCCATGATGTTTGGATGGAACTAAAGCAAATATTCCAGAATGCATTCAGCTGCATACTACTGATGATACTTGGTTTCACTAATGCATACATCACTCGGAATTTTATTAAATTGCAACTAGATTATTATAATGCATTTAAATGTGCAGTACATCCTTAAGAGCTGAAATGTTGCATGTTTTAAATTTCCCATTGCTTGACTACAACTTATCTCGTGATTAACTGTGATTAAGTGGCTTCTTCAGAGCTTGGTGATAAACTGAGGGCATAATTTGACAATGATAATTAGGTGTGTTGGGGCAGAGCCCTTCATAAATCAGCAGTCAATACAGTCACCTAACCAGACTTTAAACAGAATGACCATATTTGGTAATAAATAAAAATCCTTAGATTAAAAAAATTTCTTCATATCAACATAGAGTAGAATTACTGACAAACCTCTAGAAAGGTATCCAACTTCAGCTTCCTCTTTAATGATGTCCACATTATGATAGAATGACTGCTGAATTATAAATAAGTAACTAAACACAATGGATGTTCACTGAACCTGCATAAAAGAACTGCTTTGGTGGCACCCATTCCAAACACAGCAGAATTTAGTCTTTCTATCCTGTGCTTAGCAAAATTTCAGTAGTTCCTTAACTTTTTTCTTGCTGAGTCCTGAGAACTGTTGGCAGACGATTGGCAAAACTTGTTTTAACTTTGTCTCCCCGACTGATGGGTGTGCATTTGGCAGGACAAGTGCAGCTACACTTTACACTAAAAATCCCCCACACACACAACAAAAACAAAAAGTTACTTCCAAAAAAGCAAGCCTTGCAAACTTGTTAAATCCAACTAGCACAGCATACCCAGCAAGTTCTGCAAATACACAAAACAAATGTAGGACTAAAACTAATCCCCTGCTCAGTGTGAGGAGCTCACTAACACATTAATGACAATTCGAATGAAACAGATCAGTAGCATCCTGAAACATGAGGTCAACATGTCGTTCACATTGTAAATGATTCAAATTTAGCTGGATTAGCTGTGACTTTATTCGGATGAAAAAGTTTTGCAACCCTAAAATCCTTTAATCCATGGGGAGGAAAAAACTTAACTCACCCAACAGCAGGAAGTGTTTGATTAAAGTTGTGTCAAAAGTTTTTTTGCAACATGAGTCATTATTTACAATCCCTGACAAAAGTCGCTTATCCAAATTGTATAAAGAAAAGTTTATAACCTGACTTTAAATTCATCCATTGGTTTTAGAAATAACTCATATGAAAGCTGAAACACTCCCAAATGAGATTTAATTTGCAAAAAATAAATAAATAAAATTGCTTCACTGCAGAAATATTGATAATTTAATGAACACAGAAAGGTCAGATTTTGGCATTACGAAAATGTTGTCGCCCACTGAAATTAATGTGAAAATCAAACAAATAATTGATTTCATATACAAAATATGTTTCATAACATTGGTGAATGAAGTTGTGGTGCTATTAGAGCCATATTTAATATTTTGTGTGACTTCCATGAGCTTGAAGGACTGCATACATGCGGTTCGGCAATGATTCATACAATTTATTGATGAAGTCATCAGCATTTTTTTGATTTTCAGTTACGTTTTATTAAAGCAAGATTTCCTTTAAATAAATTGGATAAATTAATAAGAAAAATCAAATAAATGGTTTCGTTGAATACGGACGTGGTATACTTTTACCATGTGATGGCCCAGGAACTATTGGAAGATTGTTGGCTTGACATTTGTGCAACAGACTATTAATAAGTTTTCCACATGTAGGAGGAGCAACAAATACCTCTTGCTTGCATTTAAGCACTTAAATGAAAAGCGTAGAGCAAGGAAAAACTTTGGGTATTTCAGGGTTTGAGCCAGTTTATCAAAAACCATCCCACACACACTGCACTGATGAATTACTGGTGTTAGGCTGTTTCTAAATCAGAGGTAAGATTATAATTTTGCACCGTGAAAAAGTACAAAACTGTTGCCTAGTGGTCAGAATTTCAACTTCTTATAAAAATGTAAATGTGCATTTCATTTAGAATGAAGGACAGAGATTCATTGATTCTAAATAACTAAGATTAGAGAAGAGTGGAAAGGTGTATAGACAAAAGTAGCACCAAAGTTAAAAGCAGTCATCCAACAAATTGCTGAATTAATAGGAAAGAGTATTTAGTAAAAAGGCTACTCAAGTACGAAGTAACTGATTTGAACATCTGAGTTAACATTTAAAATTATTCTGCCACACACCAAGATAAAAAGCTATCTACAAATGGTGCATAGCTGGTTGCTAAAAAAAAGAAAAAGAAAAAATATGATGTCTAAAAATCAAAACCTACACTTGAAAATGTAACTAGTTACTACCCGCCTGTGGAAATCAAGATATCTTATCACTATCAGTCAGTGATGATTTGGGAAGCAATAGTAAAAGTCCAAAATCCTTGCAGCCATTTACATAGTGACTTTATGCTGGGAAGCTTTTGGAGAGGCTTGTTTGATCTTACACTGGAATTGGCTTTCATTTTTTGGTGGTAAGTAACTTAATTTTCTGTGAAACCTGATTTTTAGTTTGTTTTACCTGTTACCCGTTTTCATCAATTTTTACAGAAATAGCCAGCAAAAAAATGTCACTCTGTGAGTAATAAGTCAATGTTATGACTTTCATCTTTAAAAAACTACATTTCTGAAACAACGTTTCAAAGATATGTATGTTTAATACCTCGTTTCGGTTAGTTTTCTCTCAGCCAAGACATATTTCTGGGATAAGATCTCTAGTGTCAAAAGCTGAACTAAAGATTATTATTTGTGATTTTATTTTTGCCTCAGCTTAAATATTATACCAGTTTTAATAAGAATGATCTTGACCATCTTCTGTTAGTTCAGAATGCTATTGCGAGGGTTTTAACCAGGAGATAAAAGAGACAGTACATTGTGCCAGTTTTAATCTCTTCACAGCGGGAATTGCAACTTTTTAGAATTCAGTGGGAAAGTTCAGTCTTCACTTTTAGATCCCAAACTTGTCAAGGCTCTGGCCATTTCTCTTACCTCCGAGAAGACCTCCGTCTGAGATTTCCCAATCAAATGCTGTAAATGATTTAACTAAATACTTTGAAGACAAGAGGGGTTAAATCATTTTGAGCATCGGCCCAGATATTTTAAAAAGTGCTTTCTTCATCATTTTACGTGTTTTTCTGACCAGTGAAAGGTGTTCTAGGAATAAAGTTTATTTACTTACCTACCTACTTACATTGATTATATCTTAACATAAAGAACATATTAATAAGCTGTTAATGTTATTTAATATTCTTAACTATCTAAAAGAAAGGAGACATCTACAACGTACAGGGCATTATGGCATGATGGCTTAAATGTAAGAATCAAAATTTATGGAGCCAACAAGTACAAACCTAAATCTCAATTTTAAACATAGCATTAAGTTTTAGTAGAAACACGGACTAGAGCTTTAGCTGATTAGCTTTCTTCAAAAACATAGATATAGAATATTTTCTACAATTTGTTTGGAAACTCAAAGCTTTTTGTTGTATTGCGACCAGTCTATATACTGCAATCATAAACCACAGTAAAACCAATGATCATCTTATTTAAATTAACGTTGCTGCAAAGTAAATTCTGGTAAAATACAATTTTGTAAACGTTTTTTAAAATAATTGCACAAATACATTAGGACATCTGAATGGACTTATTTTTCTACACAATCAAATCGAAATCTGTTCAAGCTTTTGCATGGGGATGTGTGCAACAAACATTATAGTGCCATAGTGACACAGCATGCCTGTTGATGACTCTCTCTCCACGTGAAGTCCAAGTCATGTGTCTGGAAATCTCATTAAGCTAATTCAAAGCTTCACTCCGGCCTCCTTTAAAGCTTGAGCTTAAGAACAGTAGAAAGGCAATGAAGGATGAATCTAATTAGTGACGCTTCAAATATGTTACCCTGAGACCTGCCAATATCTTTAAAAGGGCAGCTATATTTGACAAACAAATGGCAGTAAAAAAGTGTCAAGTGTTTCAGTTAATCCATCCTGTGGAAGGTTTCTATAAATCCACCAGTGGCTTTTCCTATAGAAACCTCATTTTGCAAATTTCTGCAGACTAGGGTCAGTATTTCTACCAACGCGTAAGCACTAGAGGTCAATAACTGTGCTTGTTTTTTTGTTTTTTCCCTCTATTTTAACTCAACTCTTCCTTCCGGCAAGCCAAACTGAGCGAGCTTGGCATTGAAAAGAAGCAATTTGTTAAAAGGACTGTGGAGTGCTCTTGTCTAATGTTTCATTAAATTATCCCTATTCACCCGCTTCTAGTCTGTAGAAAAGCCTCTTATGGAAGCAGTGGGATTTCAAGCAGCAGAGCCGAGGTCAGTGCGTTGCAATCTGATATTTCTTTCTGTGGATTGAGAATGTTAGGAAGCCGCATTACCATCAGCTGGTGTGTTTTTTTTTAAACGGCCCAGTGGTTGGAATGCATTTAATTTGTTCTAGTATATAACACACGCCTCCTGTTTCAGTGGCATAGGAAGACACGCTGCCTTTGGGAAAATGTGTGACATGCCAGTGAAAAAAATAGGTACACCTAGCCAAATGGAGAAAAGCACACTAAACCCTAAATTTGTGAGAGAAAAAAATAAATATATATATATTAGTTTTTATTTGCTAAATATATTATTATAAGAATGAAAAATCATTCCATGTTTCAAACAGCAGTTTCAGAGATTTAAATTTAGCTTGTTTTCGCTGAACTTCTGTGTGTCAAACTTGCAGCTGCTTAATATACCTGGATTTATACTCACAGCCTTTTGTTATTTATTATTGGCCAATAACAAAAGACTGTGAGCAGTTTAGTTTAGGCTATTTGCTAGTTGGGAAGAGAATTTAGAAGTAGTTACATGTTCGGAGGCAAATATTTTTTTACCAATGAAATCAAAGTACTTTTTATCTGCGTACTGCCAAATTGCATCACAGTGAAATTATGTTTATTATTATTTAATCGTAGGAAGCACTCTGCAAATGTAGCTATAGTCATTTATTAATATGCACCCATATAGCAATTTGTTATTGTGATTTTTGTCTTTATCTTTTCCGTCTCATGTTAGGTCATTTATTGTTAACACTGCCTGGCTTCTGATTTTGTTGGATTTTTATGTCTGGGAATTTTTTAATGGTATTCCCAGATATATACATTTAAATGATATTTATTTCTAAATACAAAATAAGTAAAAAAATGTAATGATACAAAATCTACGAAAAACTGATGCTTTCCCAATCCGAACACCAGCATACTGTATGTAAGCAATTATCAATGATTAGACTCAGGAATCCTGAGTAAATGTCCAAAGAAATTGCACTAAAGCAAAAAGCTTCATCTCAAATTCCACAGTTCTCTATGATTATTTTAGAAATTGCATGACAGACAGATAGAACTAGTAAAAGAAAAGCAAATTTAGCATAGGATATAAAACACCATACAATAGAAAAGAGGGATTTTTTAGTTTAGAATCATTTGTCCAAATGTTATTCTATCTGACCCAAAGCTAAGGTTTGTTTGAATTTTAATCTTGTATGCTATGAAGGAGTCTTGTCAAAACAAGTTGGCTGAAAATTCATGAAATAACGTAGAGCTTGTATGGATGTTTTAATAACAATGTTTGCATGTCTACAGGCCTATTTATCAGAATTTGAGTGAATGCTTTCATCTCATATTTATCCCACAGTCTACTCTTGGTCTAATTCCCAAATAGACACCACAACCATGTGTATGGACTAAAATATTTAACTACATGCGCACTGTCCAAGGTCAGAAGTTTAATTAAAGTTTCCTTAGCCATGCTAAGAGGCTTTAAAGCAAAAATAAATCAATATTGAGAAAAATCACTTAATCTCGGAAAAAAAAAAAAAATTCACTTGTAACCAAAACAAAAATCTAGTTTCCTGAGGATCTCTTAGCTGGCTTTATGCTGCTAAACCTTTCATTCTGTACCTCAAGGTTTGCGTCAGAAATTAATTTGGTAAACAGTGTAATTCTCAAACTGACTTTGAACATCCAAATAGTAGCCTGCATGGTTTTGGTTTTGTTTTCTTTTTTTTTTTTGATGTTTATATGCGCCAACATTTTCATGGAATTTATGTACAATTTTGCACAGTAAATGGTAAAGCTGCTTTTCAAACCTCCAAAGCACCTTACACTACATTTAGTCATTCTTACACTGATAGTGATAAGTCACGCCCTCTGACCACCACCAGCAGGCAAGGAAGACAAACTGTCTTGTCCGACGGATTCTAACCTCCTGAGCAACCATCAGTTATTGTAGCTGTAATGTTTCTAAGTTATTTAGATAAAAATGATACATTTATAAGGCTTGAAAAAAATACCTTTACTCGACATAAAAAAGTGCCATTTCAAAGTCCTCTCGCCAGTTAGTTAAATATAATACATATCCAGTTTTGATATTTGATAAATAAGGAACATATTTTTTTTGTTTTGTTTACAAAAAAATAACTTCAAACATGTATAATTTTATGTTTAATATTTCTAAGATGCTTGCCTGTTTTTCAGATTGAATTACATTTAGTAGCAGCTAAAATATGCGTCTAAAATAACCGCCGTGTTTTCCCAGATAGTGCTTTTTCCCCCAGTTTGAGTTTCAGACACATTAAAATGCTAACACACAGCCTAAGGCATATTGGTATATTGAAGGGCAAGAAGACATAGTGCTTTACTCTATACTTACAACATCTATAATGTATAATAGATTTATGCTGCTAACCACCCATATGCAAGTTTGATGTGAGTCACCGCCAAATCAATGGAACTGAGATCCACATAGAGGGAAAAAAAAAATTACAGTTGATTTGTTTTTATTTTACATACTTACTATTGGGCACTCCGGCATAACTGTAAGCACATGCCACTGTCACATTGATTCAGTGGATTTACAACAGGCATAGTGAATTCTCTCATCTGAAATTAAAGCACTTCCTTTGAAGGGTTATGCATTATGTATCCAAGATGAGTTGCTTAATTTAACAATCCAAGGTCTCCAAATCTATTTCCTACTCATTCTCCCCTCTTTTTTTTAACAAACACAAAGCGTTTCAAAACAAAAAGCAGATTTAAACATAAACCCTCTTCACAAAATGAAGGGCAGCTGTAGAAGCTACGCTTTTCTTTTTATATTCAATAAAGAAGAAAAATTGATTTAGTTTATAAGCAAAGTTGTCACACTCACTGTCATATCGTTTTGGTCTGTATTTACGTAACAAGTGGTCATTCACCATCCACACCTGATTCAAATAAGAGGAGAGAGCATCACACCCTTGAGAACCATGCATGAAGAGCGCACAGGACCCTATCCGCTCAGCAATCTATGAATATTTCTTCACAGAGTAATGGTGTGACCTGAATAATTTGAGTTATTATCCAAGAATATTAAAGTTTAAATAATAATGTCTCTAAGAATAATATATGTTGGACAAATCTCACTGGATTGAATAAATGCCCTGTCTGATGTGTAGGGATTGACAAAAAGAGTGCATTTCTAATAATTATAATAAACTTAATATTGTCCTAAAAGTAATCAGACTCAAGTATGATTTTGATGTAGTCCTGTATGTTGGATTATTTTCTGCTGGTTTATATCACTCAGTAAAAAAAAAAAGCTCCTTAACGCTGGTAATAAGTGACTGAATTTATCCCTTTGGAAACACTTTTAGATGATCAAATTAACAATTTTTCTCAAAGTTTCTAACCTCCCTGCAACCACATGTGCACATATATAAAGAAAAACTTTACAAGACAACTATGTGAAATAGTATACATAGCATGGGCAGCAAGATATAGGTAAATAAAGAAAATGTGCAGTATCTGATAATACATGGGAGAGGAAAACACTAGTTTTCTTTACAAATCAAGCACCAAATACACTACTGAAGCCCTCTCAATCTGGTTCAGGATATTTCCCAGCTCTGCAAGCCCAAAGATGTAGTCATCACATTTCTCTGATTCTAGGATTACATTTGGGGGAAGCTGGCCTTTATACTTACACACCCTTCTAAGTCTTAAAATGCATTAGATCCCAGTGCATTATAAGCAATCATAAAATGGTTTAGCCTGTGGCGACAGACTTTCTTCCAACAAAACGGAGCAGTAAGCAGCATTAAGTACACAACTCCTATACAAATGTCATATTATCTAACAGATACAATTTTGTTCTATCAAAATATATGCAGTACTTTATCAGATGCAATATTTCCTGCAAATGTGTGAATTAGGAAATTTTGAAGTAAGGACTAAATGCTTGCTGAAACAACTAGCTGATTTCAAAATGCTTTCTACTACATTTACTCATTTATTCTGTGATTCACGTGTTCAAAGACATATGGTGGTAAGCTAAATTGTATCCCCAAGGCAGAATGACAGAAACAAGGCTGATGCACAGACAGCAGCATTGAGCCCTCTGACGACCACCAGCAGGCAAGGCAGGCGAAGTATTTTGCCTAAGGGTAAAACAACTGAGACAGTCGGAGCAGGGGTTTGAACTGGCAACCGTCAGGATGCACTCCTACCTCCTGAGGAATCGTCACCCCAAAAATTATTTTAGTTTTTGATTTCTTCTGTTTGTCTATTTCAGATGGTGGCAATTTGAAATTAGTATTTAAAGGTCAACTGTCACCTTATCAACATCATCTACAGAACACAGACACACACATATGTTAGAAATGTTTAAAAGTGTATCGAGGTTCAATAGATTGCGACTAAATGTTACAATGCAGGTAACAAAACATCTGATGCTCTGCCCTTCAGTCTGTTCCCCAATGACTGCCACAATGTATCATCTGACTTAATTTTAAGTTAATGAGATTTTTCTTTCTATTATCTGTTTATTCACAGCAAAAGCCAACTATTGTCAATGACACTGTTTTGTTCTGACTCTCACAAGATCAGAACAGACTTACTTAGGGGAACATTTCTAAGCTAGCACTAAATGTAGAGTAACAAGCTTATCTCAAAATGAAACATTACATTAATACTGTTAAACAGACCAAGATTACAAACATGATTTGAATGAAAAAGACACCTTATTGTTTATGCAAATCATGTCTTGTATTTCATATAAAATAAACTCTGCCATCCAATTTGTTGCTATGAAAGAATCATCTTTGGACTAGTTAAATAAGGTAGAAATCATACATTTATTTACATGAAAAGATAAAATAAATGGTTAACTAAATCAGTCATAGATATAAGCCTTGTTTAAGATGAGAGCTAAAGCCTGTGTTTCTCTCTTTATAAATAAAGACAGGAAATTCACAAAAGCATGTTTTCTAGCCTCAAAGTTTCATACAATACCCCAGAAATAAAAAAATAAGGAAAAAAAAGTCTGCACTGAAAACCCTTGGTAAACAATGTTTAATGGCCTGTATCTTAAAGCGCTTCACGCTCTATTCAGTCATTCATCCATTCATGCACACCATAAGCTGAAGATGTGGAGCAAGTGCATTGTAGCCAAAGCTCCCTAAGGTCTGTCTGACAGCAATGAGGCTGCCATGCCTCTGACCACCACTATCAGAGTGTTCAGAATTGAAGAATTATTAACAATAAAATAATTGAAGATGTATTTTGGATGTGAAACAAAATGTCCAGAAGAAATGAAAGAAGAGCAGCTATTAAAGCCCTTGGTATCTTAATAAATTGGTCAAAGTAGAATTTTTTTTTCTTTTCTTTTGGACGGAGAATCTAAACTAGCAAAATTAACTGAAATGTGTTTTAATCACTTTGTTAGATGATCTAAAATGGTAAAAAATTACATTTGGATGTAGAGGTACTTTTAATATTTTGACTTTTATGCAGAAAGCCTTGGGTATTTTAACTTAACACAATATTTTCTAAGTTATCACTTACAAGCGGGATCCAAATGTGACAAAAATAAACAAAATACAGGTCCAACTTCTCAGCCATTCATAGAGAGTTTTCTTACTTGTGAGGGAAGGCAATTTACCTCAGTTCTCTGGGGAAGAAAAACTGAAAATATTTTGAAATAGCATAGTACAGTACAGAGTATCGTAGTTTAAGCCATTATTAGGTTCTTTGTATTTCAGCTCTAAGCATCCTAATGTTTAGTTGTTTTTTTTCTTTTTGTAATTTGTTATGATTGTCAACATGTCTCCAGGTCTTCTGAGTATTTATTTGAAGTTTGGTGCCTTGTCACTGATTAGAAATTAATCTAGCAAAGACTCACAAAAAGAGAGATGCACCATCCTTTATTCAGCCATCACTGTATGTCAAGTTTCTCCATGTTCTTCCCATAGAGCTATTTGCTGACACTGTCAGACCTAAAATTCTAGATTATATTTTTGTCAAACTGAATTTTTTTCATAGACTTAGGTAAAGATAAGGTTAATTTTTTGTTTCCACATACATACATTGGTATGAATATCTTCACAGAGCCAAAACTCCTCCTCTATCATCTTCCAAACTGACATCAGATGTACAGCAAAGTTAGCCGCCTCTGGGAGTTTTTAAATCTTCTCCAGAAAAGTAGTTTGATTTGTGAACATCTTCTGAGCGAACAATGTGTGCAGAGCCTCGGGCTCTGACACTCACACTGATGTGACAAATGTAACATTTGAAAGTGTGTCACTGCCGAACGGTTTCACAATGCCCAGCAGCAAAATTTCGAATAGATCATGTTGGAAACCAAACAGAGTTATGACCACTCAAAGGCCATTTCTTTCTTTTATGATAATTTTGCCTAACTAGCAACAGCTTCAAAACTCCGTTGTATGCTTAAATTATTAGTTGATGAGTTAAAATGAGTCAATAGTAGCAACATCATTATGTTACAGTATGTGAAAGACCAACACAAATTGAATTATTGTTACATAGAATATCTGGTAATAAATCTTTTTCAAATAAAATATCAGAATATCTGGTTTTCATACATTTTTCTTTTTCTTTTTTCTGTTGCGGATAATGATATTTGGAATCAGGGCCGCTGATCATCGAGTGTCAGATCAATATTGTTTAAATAGCAACCATTTCCTTAGAGCAAACTTCTAAAGAAAGTCAGGCAGCTCTGGGGACTAACTGACTTGACCCTCACAGTTATATACAGTGGCAGCTGAAAGCTTTTTTTCACTCCTCACTAGCACTACATAAGCACACGCGATCACTGCTGAATTAAACATCCACTGCTTAGCTTTTGTAAAGTGCCCACAACAAGCTGGATCCGACAGACAAATCCCAGTCCAGACGTGTGTTTTTCCTCAAGGCCCAGTTTATTCACCCATAATTTGGTTAACCTCAATTAGACATCTGCTGACTATGATACAGCACACAAAGTAACAGAACTGTCGGTTGTAGCTGAGTTGAATGCAATGTGTATAACCCTGGAGGTCTCCTTTTCACTTCTAAGGCACAGTAAAAAATAAAATAAAAAGCTGCAAAAAGCACTTGCGCCAAAGTGCCCATTGATGCTGTGTGCTCACATAAAGCCTTTTTCAAGAACAGTCCGAACTGATCAACTATTTTTATCTCACCATTGAGAGCTGAAGCCATTCCATTGTTTTGCCTTTCAGCAGGCAGGCATTAATGCAAACTAAACTTTGTCTAAAATTGTTTCTCCCTTTGAATGTGAACTTTTAAGAAACTTCACCAGTTTGAGATTCAATCCCAACTATCTCCCATTCATCCCCTTTAAACGCTGTGCTGAACACCCACAGTAAACCAGATTTGGACTTAGGCTCTTGTGTGTCATTTTCCCTGAATGACTTGAACCGAAAGAGAATGATGGAATACACAAGATAAGACTTTTTTTTTTCTGACAAGCTTTAATATAAGGTTAAATATATAGCTAGCAACTCTGTGCGACTCTGGCTGTTGATTACTTTTTTTGTTTAGGTGAGGTTTCCTTGTGCTATTGCAGATGTTTTTGATAAAGCAGTCTTCCAACATTTCTGGAATATTTCTTGGACTATCTTAAAGGATGGAGACAATTTAAATATTTATGAAACCAAATGTCTTGATTTATTTATACGTTAGGATGAACCCAGAGCAATTATCTAACTGCTGATGTAAGGTCTTCGGTATTATTTTGCACTGTCAACAGCCTAACAGAGCAATGAGGGGCAATGTATATCAGGTTTAGGGCTCAGTTAATTCAGAGAGGTCAGTACCAAAACTAGATTTTAAGAAATGTAATTGGTAATAACAGATTCTCGGATAGTTAAGAGACTGAATCACAAACTTTTATTTTAAGAAATAATACAAATATGCATGATGTTTCTTATTATGTCTATTCCCGTCTATATAGTGGTTTATGAGTTCAATGTTCCCATTGTTTCAAATTGTACAAAAAAAACATTAAACAGGCTATTCCTTTAGTAAGAAGTAAGAAAGTAGAGAAAGACGTTGGAAAAACATTCAGTGATGTAAAAGCTTAATAATAAATACTCCCACAGGATTATGAGAAAGAGCTTTAAATCTTAAACCACTGCCTTACAGCCTTTTACAAAAAACGTATACATATGAGATCCGAGATTTAGTAGCACCCCCAAGATACTAGGGATGGATTGTTATATGCAACTTAGGCATATGTTAAAAAATATTAGATGGATGCATTTTATTAGATCAAGCTATTTTTTTCTTTATGTACTAAATCTTCAACTTAGATTCTTTGGTTCAGACCTTCACATTTTTTTTGCTTATACCTGGCAACTGTATTCAAACTCAAAGAATCGAAAGTAATAGTATAATAATAGGTTTGGCTGTTATAAACTAATTATCATAGTCTAATGCAGTTAGTAACATAATTGGTCATTTAGATCGAAATTACCTAGTTGGTACCCACCTGATTATTAGAAAATTTGCTAAAACTAATTTTCTTTCCCTCTTGTTAGAAACTGAAAGTGGGTTAATTCAGTGGATTGTGGGATTAATAGCTGTGAGTCTCTTCATTCCCTGTTCAAGGTTCAGCCCTTAATGGCTGGGTCCCAATTATAGCGACTAACTGATCTATAACTATGCCATGCAAATTATGGCAAACGTCTGTTGTTTTCAAATGTTGTCTTCTGTGTGGCCTGGTTAGGCTAGGAGTAAAAGTTTTTTTTTTTTGTTCTCAGAGGTTAGACAAATGCCAATAAATACTGAAGGCCACTGCAAGTATGTATACTCAACATCTTAGAAAGACAGAATTAATTTTTTTTTCCATTTATTTTTTAACTGTAAAGATTAAAGGTAAATTACATATTCCAGTTGCTATTACTGAGTTAATCTTAGAGTAATTCAACAGTCAGAATAGCAAAAGACAAGAGATAGTAATGTTCCTTTACAAAAAAGAGAAACCAAATGAGCAAAAACATTGACTCACTGGTTTATAGACAGATGAGAAGCATGACTCAAGAATATAGCATTGGAAGACATATAGACACAGATTTACCTCAATATGATTTATTTAAACTCTATCTTTATTAAACAATTTAGACCACTTTGTTTCAAAATGTTACAAGGTGACAGCTGCATAGTGAACTATTTACAGCAAGGGAGCATATTGTAATCACCCCTTTTTTTTGTCAGTTCATTAATATAGCACTGAAAATCTCCTTTATATTTATCTGCTTTAAGTACAATCCAAATGGTTCTACTGGTCAAATCAGTGGTTGAGGTGTTTTAAGTTTACAGCTTGTAAAATAATATTTCGATTTGACATCAAGCTTCTTGTCTTTAGCTCGACAAGTTTTGAATAAAATCCCCTAATAAAAAATAAATTGAAAAGAAAAACAGTGTGGTCAGCGCTGAAAAAGCCTGTAATGATGTGATGTTAACTCAGTTTGGCAAACACAGCAAGGTTCCCTTATTGTTTTTGGTACATGCATTCCCAATCCACAGAGCATTCTATTATTTATAGCAGCCTACATCTTGACTGCAGAAGTTGGCAGAGGAGAGACTGTGAGGCATGGTGAGAAACCGACACATGTCACAACTCTGCTGCTTGAAATACTCAACTCTCTGCTGTGGGACAGTGAAAGATGAGCAATCTGGATCAAAGACTCAATCTTAAAGTTTAACCCCGCTGTTGATCGAGAAAAATTTTGACTTCATGGTCTAACAGCTCCTCTAACATGTTTCTGAACGTATCACTGTTCCTAGTTAAATATTCATATATCTGACAGTGGTATATATTAATTTGTTTATAATATAGTACAATGTGAAATAATTACAATCTAAAAACCAAAAATATATATATATATATTTGCTTTTTTGAATATTTTTTTACACCAAGGATTCATATGGTAAAAAATAATAACTTGAGAAAAGAATCTAATCAATAGTACTAGAACTTTCAAAGGTTTTTACTCTCATAACACTTATAATTTGCATGCTTGTACGAAATTTGAACTCAGATGGTGGTGTAAGAAGCCAGATAAATAAATATGTAGTTTGGTGACCTAAATTCAGTCCAATAGGGAACTTGAATTTTATTGACACAGTAAATGTTCCATTGAAGGAAAACAATGCTCACGACATATCCTCCTTTGTGTAGGTATTGGTTTTCTTTGCTGTTTTTTTTTAATATACTGTAAGTTTATGATTGATGGTTTTGCCAACTTTCTCTATTTCAAAGGGTATTCCAGTAGTCAGTGGTGTTATTTTGTACTTGTAGATCTCAGTGAATTAGAATTTTATTTTTTATGATTTATCGATTCAAACAGACATTGTTTAGATTCATTAAAAACATACTGATATATTTGATATTTTTTATTGTTGTTATTTTGATCATCATGGATTAAAGATCATCCATCCATCCATCCATCTTCTTGCCGCTTATCCGGAGTCGGGTTGCAGGGGCAGCAGCCCGAGCAAGGAAACCCAGACTTCCCTCTCTCTGGCTACGTCCACCAGCTCCTCCGGGAGGATCCCGAGGCGCTGCCAGGAGAGCCGGGACACATAGTCACTCCAGCACATCCTGGGTCTACCCCGGTGTCTTCTTCCGTTGGGGTATGCCCGGAATACCTTACCAGGCAGGCGTCCAGGGGGCATCCTGACCACGTGCCTGAGCCACTTCAGCTGGCTCCCCTCGATGCGGAGGAGCAGGGGCTCTACTTTGAGCAAAAACAACCTATGTGAGCCTGTAAGCAAGATATGCCCCCCCCCCCCAGATAGAACTCAGATTCCGGAAAACCTAAAGTCAAAGTATTTTCAAGATGTATATGCATAGCAGCCGCACCACCATCCAAAGCAAAAAAGCAAATGTACTCTGATGTATACAGGGCAAACATCAGAGATAGGTTACCAAAACAATCATGAACAAAAATCTGCCTGTGGAACAGTTGAACATCCTCCAGGGTGCCAGTGGGACTAATAAGTCATTGTTAATGAGGAGTCCAATGCATCATTCTTCATACGCTAAGGAAGAGCCTTTGAAGTGGCTACAAGCACAGTTCTGCATCATTCTAATTATCTCACAGTGCACTAAAAAATGTTTTATAAGGGGGATTGTTTTTTTAAAGGTAATACGGTAACATGATATGATGGTGACATTACTGCACATTCTACCAATTCCTGAATTACACTGCTCATGTTTACAGCATGTTTTTCTTTTTTTTCTTCAAAACCATTAATTTCCCCATTTCTCGCAGAAAAATTACATTGTTTCATGGCTTTTATCTCTAGTTTGATATACTTTAGACTCGGAAGGATTTTTGTTTTAGTTTTAGACCGTTGTTCTGATGCATCATCATAGAAATCAGGCAGTTAACAACTTTGAATAACTGATTAACACCATAGACTTATGACACATTAAATGCTGCTATAAATCCAAGGTAAGTTAAACAGGATCTCTGAAATATAGGCACTGTGTATCCACAGCAAAAAATACACCAAAGAGGAGGAAGTTCAAACCATCTCTTACATCTGGAATTTTTGGGAATGTAAGATAACTAGCAAACGAGTGGAATGCTGTTGACCATCCACACTAGAGGGCTGGGCACAGGATCATTAATCAGATGAACATTATAGAGAACCCTAAACATCTTCTTAATTAAACGTTTATATAGCACAATTGTCTTCAATTGCAGGTTTCTTCAGTTCAGCCGTAATCCAGACCACCAAGGGAGATACTCCCTACTTAGGACCTTCAGCATTAACACAACACATTTTTGAAAAAACTTAGACAACATGAGCCAAAACAACAGCTAATTTCCCTCTGGGAATAATAAAGTATTTTTGAATTTTAACAGAAATATCTTGCAAAATCGAGCCTACAGTATATGTTATAAATAAAAGCCAGTTTATCGGTACAACATTTTAAAGTTGATCTATTTTGTACAGTTTTACCTGAAAGCATCCATTAGCTTGTCGACCCATTATCTAAGCCTGATCAAATATAATTTCCCCCCTGATTTCACTTGCAATTAAAAAAGAAATTACAGATAATAGTTTTTTTTTTGTTTTTGTTTTATATTCCTATTTTTTTCAGAAAGGGAGCAGAAAAAATGTTGTGTACACAATCTGAGTAGTTGACCACTTTTTTCTGAGTAGAAAAATATTTTTTTTGCCCTAAAGGGAACATGAAAAATTTATTTTTCTTTTTTCGGTAGTACTGCCAGTGTCAGTGTCTTGATCCTGTTCTAATCATGGTCCATTTTTTACATAATTAATAATAAAGGTGAAAGAAAACTGATAAACTAACCAAAACAAAGAGGCCGGAAAACACCCATATAAATTGACAGCTGAACGTACATATCCACTATGTTTATTTTCACTTTCAGTTCTATTAAATTAACCAGGTAAGGAATAAGTTATACAGTAGGTATTTATTGACATGTTAAAATTGTTATTTTTATGAACCTGCAAGTTTGGGGGTAAAGGATACAGCAATAAACTATTCTGAGGCAACAACAATAACAAACTGGAAATATGAAAAGCAAGCAAAACAAATTTATATTTTACCTTACGGTTTGTACGGTTGGGGGTAATTCATCACACATAACTGCTTTATCGTTTTTTCCTAAACTAATTTGATGTGCATTACAATAACAGCTCTGAGCAGCATGTTGGACTGAGGGTTCCTTTTTTGAACTGCTGCAAGTGTAACAGGAAGTAATCAGGGAACAACACCTTGCTGGAGTCGGGTTGAGCTTCACTTAGTCTACATGATTTAGAAAACTGGCGACTGAGCCAGTAAGTTCCCTCTTCTCCTCCAAGCAACAATAGGCGTCAACGACTGATTGTCAGAATCTGACAAAAGCAGTGTGTCACTCAGTCTGTGGAGACATCGCAGCAAATCTAATGGAACATTTTTGCTCCAGCAGTCAAGCAATTTGCAGGTTTCCCACCTGTTTTTTTTTTCTTGCAAGAAAATCCCAAACCTAAACTAGATTCAGTCATGAATGTTGCTTTTAAATTCACATAGAAACTGCTAACAATAAAATAATGCATGTAAAAATAAAACTCCCTTATGGATGTGACCAAAACAAAATTCAGAATTAACATGATTTATCTTCTCATTGTGTCCTGCAGGGTTCCTTATGTCACCATTTAGGATGACAGAAAATGCTTAAATTGCATAAATTGAGACATTTGTTTGATAAAAATGACAAAGTAATGAGCAGAAAATTACTTATGCATACATGCATATATATAAACCTCAGTTGGCCTAGTTGGTTTCTGAACAAAGTGCTCATAAAGAAAAGTGGCTTAATTTTGAAATGCATGCCAATACAGGGTTTTATATCTCATTCTTTAAACGTATGCATAGAATCCACAGCAAAAACCCCATTGGGGAATCTCCCCGAAAACCTCCAAACCTCCATAGGGTGTTGGATGAAAACCACTGAATGGATTACAAACAGCACCAAGTTCAGTCACAAAACACACAGAGTTTTTGTGTGCAGAGCTGAATTAATAACTGTGGCATTTTGGCCAATGTAGAGTGATCTGAAATCGCCCGTTCTCTCTCCAGCTCTCCCCGGTGAGATGCTCTGCTTCTGTTTAACATGCTCCATGCCTCTTGCATTTATGAATGGTTCAAATGACCTTTCAAAGTTTGGGTTGCATTTTGTTTTTTCAGGACTGTAAAAATAAAAACGTCTAAAGGAATTTAAAAAGCCTGTAAAGTGAGCTGGAGTTCAGGCTGTTGCATTCTTTCACAGTTCTCATTTAGGCAAGGAACTTGTTATCCACTGTATAATGAATCTGGACCCCACGCTGGTGACATCTCATTTTCCTTTATAAATGTGAAACCATCAGCTGACAAAATATTACATTTGCAACCCCATTCCTTCCAAATTTGTAAACATCGTCACTGAGGGAAAAATTTTAAGCACTAATGTGTGGATATAATAACTGAGATAATGTTCTATAAAAGAATGAAAATTTTCTCACTGTCAGAGAAAAAAAAAAGATCTCCAGCTGTATCAAATGAGGAGTACGACTATGATTAGAAGTCAAATGAGTTCCCTCAGGCACAGAACAAGCTTGATTACCTGCATTAATGGGAATTAATGGTCTTAATGGAAATGGAAATAACTGGATGGACTGAAATTGGTCTCTGGCCTTGCAAACAGCAAATTATATGTTTTAAGTGTAGCTGCTAAAGGTTAGATCGCTTTCCCCTATTTTCACAAAAGCGGAGAAGAAAAAAACTTGTGAGCTAAAATATGTGTGTTTACACAAATACTGAAACGTCAAACCACCAACATATGCAACCTAAATGTTTTTCCTAGAAAAATTGCCAAACAGATCTGAAAAGACTTCAGTTAAGGTGACCATGCAGCGCCCCCACATCCATAGATACCCTGTCTGTTGATTATTTTCAGTTGTGCCACTTAATCTATTATATAGCATTTCACAAGATTGGAGAATATAGAAAAGTTTTTTTTTTTACTATTCCCCAGATATGCAATCTTTTTTTTAAAGTTTTTTCAAAGTCAAAAACTAGTAATTTAGTCCTAAGTGACAGAAGCATTACAAAAATCTAGAAACATTATTAGGACTGTGAAAATCATAAACAAAAGACACATGGATAAGGAAAGGCATTTATTTGTGTTGCT
Source organism: Orestias chungarensis (assembly GCA_032876305.1). Lineage (NCBI taxonomy): Eukaryota > Metazoa > Chordata > Actinopteri > Cyprinodontiformes > Cyprinodontidae > Orestias > Orestias chungarensis. The sequence continues at coordinate 2,084,852 of JAVLVB010000558.1, read as the reverse complement.
CATTCAAAGTCAAAAGCTTACTTGTGCTAAGACTAATCTGCTATTCACAATGTTTGATTTATTCAAAGCTACAGCAGTGGATTTATTTTAAGGCAAAACGTCAAACACATTGCTTTCTGTGATATAAGATATAAATAGAAATCAAAAAATCCAAGAATACATCAGAAGTGGAATTGTACAGCTAAATAGGTTTGAATCAGCCTCCAATATTTCCAAGTGCCTTAATGTCTGACATTAATGTGTTTAAACTAAACCATGCAATTATTCACACCATGATAATATCCAGCCAGCATACTGTATGTTCAGGAAAGGTTCTGTGTCACAGAGATGAATGTGTTCTGGTGTGAATCAGGAGCAAAATAATTTGTGAAGATGCTGATTGCAGGTGGTAAGACAGTTGGTGACATTGAAAACAATCCCGCACAAAAGTGGGCAAAAGGCCATTTACAGAATAAGAAATTATAACCTAAAAGCAATATATAAGGAGCCAAATTATTGTTTTCAAATAATGGATTGAGGAAACTTTTAATCAAATATCTTTTGACCTGATTAAAATAAAAAAATCTGTGTTTAGTGTTTAATTGTTGTTACATTTGGAGAAAAGAGAGGGAGATGTCTGTAGGGATACACATCTGGATTGGGCTGTTTGGAGGTTTTGTTGCAGGATGGACTTCACTTTACAAAATACCCAACGGAGAAATAACTTAATTTAAAAAAACCTAAACATAGGCATTAACAAGGAGTTTAGCTTGTCCAGAAATGGGTTTTCAAAATGCACATTGACTGTAATCATTGGTTATTAACAGAGTTCCTTTTAGGAACTAAAAGGTTAATGTTTTGGAGGAGCAATCACAAAACTCTGCTCTAGTTTTTTATAGAAAGTGAGTTTGCTGGACTGAGAAGGTGAGTCCTAGCAACATGGCCTATAAACCTGATCCAGTTACATCAGACCTTTTTGGAGAAATGAACCAAACCTTAGCAAACATTTGCGGAAGAACGCTCAAAATGCAGTCTGACCAAATGTTAAGAACATGGTTTTAAAGATCTGAATAACAAGAATCTTCACCAAAAAAAATGTATGATTTTTCTGGTACTACTACTGTACCCCTGATCTAAAGTAGTAAATTTAAATATGTGACTTCTGTAACATCAGTAATTAGATGTGACTCTTATTAGATATAAGAGTCACCGTTGTGTAATCAATAACAATACATCATAGCTGTAATTCGGAGGTTTTGTGACGTTGTGTACCCAGATAAAATTAATTCAGGAAGTTCAGTTTAAAAAAAAGGCCCAAATTACATCTAAAGTTCCCATGTGAAAAAGGTGACATTTAAATTATATCTCTTAATGTTTGTTTTTTTATATTGCCGGAGTACTTTTAATAAGATGAAATCAATTTCTATGGGCCGTTGTTCTAAAGTAGGATGACAGCTCAAAGTAAACTTCATCCTCCCGGATTGAACAGATCCCTATTAAGCAGACTCTTTAAAAGTCACTCAGCCTGGCTCCACTAGTGATGTGCTCACACTGTGCAAACCATCAAGCTCACCCAAAATGGAAAACGTTGACTTTGTTTTTGTCCTCGTGAGCACAAGTCTCAACTGCCTCATGGGCTTTTACTACGTTTGACTGCATCCTGCAACTGCTAGTTGGCCGCATAGACCTGCAGCTCACACATTAAAACCTCTTCCTGCAGCTGTGGGTGTGTTTGGAGAGCTTGACTGACACCATTCACTGCATGCTGATTAAAGTGACAAAGCAAATCTGCAATCAGAGAGACTGAATGAGGGACAGTAAATACTGGGAGACAGGTTTCAGCTGCAGTCAGTGTGAGTGCTGATTGATAAAACGTAACCCTACTGTATTTAAAAGCAAACAGAGCTTTTTTACAAGAGCTGGATAGCTCTGTGGCAAGAGAGGAAGTGACAGCTACAAAGTCTTCATTTTAACTTCGTTGGAGGGAATTTCATTGCTCTGAGATGGTCAGCCTGAATTGCCGTCAGTTTGGCTCTACAGTCTAGTAAGACAAGCTACATGTTTTCCAAGTCGGAATGTTTCGGGCATTTATGGAAACCAGCTACTAGAAAATTGCTAAGTTACAAAGGTTTTCACACCCTTTAGATTTTTCTCCCTCTACGTACATCATTAAACACTACCACAGCTTAAAAGTTGTCTTAAAGTACAAGACAAAGCAAATGTCTTTAAAGTTGTTTCTTTTAAAAAAACAAAGATCTGAAAGATCTTGTGTGCATTTGTATTAATTCCCTAAACTGTGTTCCCTTTAAAAACTTGTACTGCATGTATTGTAAGGAATTTCTCTACCACCTTCGTACAAGTTAAATTTATACATATTTAACCAGTCGTCTTAAAGATATAGGAGAGGATCTTCGGCTCATTCTCATTTTTGCAACATTGCACATGCGTCACCTCATCTCCAGTAACGCCCCCTGATATTGGGAGTGCGCAAGTCTTTTTTTCTCAGCAACTTCGAACACGGTTTTTCTCTTGCGAGCTTTCGTACGGGGAGAACTTCTCTTCAATGGTGAATGATGCCTCTTGTCTGTCCCGTTTTACTTCCTAAACAACAATCTGCGCATGGGCGAATTCAAACATGAGCTTGCATTGTATGGGTCGGGTGGATGAGGACATTAGTTATATACTAAAACATCCTCTCCTATACCTTTAAGCTTATTTCATCTGGTTAGGGATCATTTGTAAAGATCTAGTTTAATGTTAAACTGGATTTTGGTTTTTCTAGGCTAATGTAGCACTATAATTTGTTTTTAGCTAAACCATTCAACTATAACCATGTTTAGGGGTATTGTTAGAGGTGGGAAATCTGCCTTGTTGTCAAATCCTTTTTTTTTGTTTTTTTTTCACTATTGCCTTCAATAAGTTTCAGTCATGTTCATTTGTACCTCACCTTCCCTGTCCTGAAGGGGAAAAAAAAGTATTCCCACTGATCATGCAGCAATGTTGTTATGCTATGTGGTATTTTAATTGTGATGTCTAGCTTTGGTTTTTCTTTACACGATATCTTTCACACAGTCAACTCTTTCAGGAAATAGATATGATCACCTCAATCTTATATTTTACTTTGTAAAAAAAACAAAAACAAACAAAAGAACGAATAAAATCAGCAAAAAAGAAGCAGTGTGATGACATGGCTTTGCATCAGTTGTTTCAACCTCAAGAAAATAATGTGTAAAAACAGAACAGAACCTAACCACAGTTAATAAATAAAAATGTAAATTCTAGAGAGAAAGATAACCAAACCCATAAATAATGCCACATGTGTCTGAAACAAGATGAAATAATATAAATTGTTTCACGATTCAAGCTAAGTTCTAATGCAGGAATTTCAGCATGATAGAACCTTCACCTAATATTTTTGCTGAGGGTCGAGGGGTAACAGTTAAACTTATTAAGAGTAAAAGATGTTTATGTGAAGATATAAAACAAACACAAAAAATAATAAATAAATATAAGGAAGACCCTTGAATGTGTGAAGAATACATAGCAACATGGTTATCAGAAGATAATTTCCATGACAAAACAAAAATCCTGACATCTGTTATCAACTGGGAAAAATAAAATTGGGAAATCAAAGTGAGGACTTATCCCTATTTCTGTACATTTGCGGTAACAGCATGATCTGGACAAATGTTATATTTTTGACATCAAAATTGATGTAAATAAATTATTATCCTTTTTTGTATAGGCCATTGATAATGTTTTATTTAGTAGTCTAAACTGGATCAATATATACAATTTTAACTATGAAGAAAATACCAGCTATTTTTTTTCAAGTTATAATTACTATCAATGTTTTGCCCCTGAATTGTCGAACTGACTTTTTGGAGGTTTGGTTTTTTAAATGTCTTATTCACACAAGGAATTAAATCTGTAACACTCTAGCTAAAAAAAACAAAAAAAAAAACAAGTACAGAATCAAGTAAATATAACATTATTGAAACTGACCCAAATGAAAAAACAAGCAAGTTCAGCACTAAAAAGCTTCACTGAGGGAATATATGTGAACATTGTACTAGAAGATATTTGAACATTTGCAGTCAGACAAGAACAACACTTAGCAGTGGAACCCATCAGCATAGCAATCATTTGGGAGGACCTGAAAGGAGCACAGTGAGATTAAAAGACCAGCTATCAATTCATCAAAGCCACCGCTGAGAGGGAACTCCAACTTTAAGGCAGAATGGGGACATTTTCTGCCTAATGACAGCAATTTATTAAAGCACACGGACAACTTTGAAATTTGGATCTTGTGTTATAATGAATCTTTGACAGCTGTGACTTTGGGATTTTTTGTTGTTGATGAAGCTGTTCCTGCACTAAAATGGGCTTTTATCTCCCGAGTGTTTTACTAAAAAAAGGAGCTTCACAGGTTCCTACCATCATTGCTCAAGGACACAGTGAAGAAAATCGAAATAAGCAGAAGAGCAGCTTCTCCAGCAGCTTTACTAGCAGAATGTCAAATTTCTTGTCCTTTGCTTTCATTTTGTATAGAAACCAACTCTACAGAAGCATAAACTACATGCATGAGCAATTGACCTTTTAAACCTACTTCAGGTGGGGTTCTGTCTTGACTCCACCCTATTAGACCACAGAACCTGTATGCAGACCAATGATTTTCTTCAGGTTGCATGGCCCTTGCTGCTTGTTTGCCCCCCACCCCACTCGGGAAGATAAGTCACACAGGCTCTTCTCTAAAGCATCTTCACAGTAGTGAGATCCCAACACAGCTGAAATGTTATCGCACCTCTGCGGTGTGAGCAGCTCTCCACTCAAGATCTGTTTTCTCTGCTAACCTTGGGGGCTCCACTGCACACGATGGAGGAGGATGATGCCTTTGTCATGTACTCTGATAAGTTTATCAAGCTGTTTTTTTTTCCCCCTTCATGCTAAAATTCAGTGTGTGAAAGTGAAACGAACTGAGGGTGTAAGTGAAAATGCAAATGACTGCACTGAGGGGAAAAAATCAGGTGTTCCCTCCCTATTAACTCTAACACCATTTAATTGCCTCCCATGTTTACTGCAACCCAGAGGTGGAAGCAGACAGCAGCGGATTAATCTAAATGACATCGAAGTGTCTTCTAGAGAAGACCCCACAGGAAACAAACAAATCAAGCAGGATCTACTCCATCATAGCGTACTGTTTAGCAAGAAGGACAACATAATGATTAAGAAAGCATTTATACCAATAAAAGCCAGCTACTGGTCTAATCAATGTGTTGCTTTAAAATAGACAGCTGCTGAAGGCAGCTGTCAACTCTACCAGTCAACTACCCAGTCAACTCTGGTCCTAGATCAAGACAACAAAGGGGTGCCAATCATGCATATCAGCTACTTCAATTATCTTTACTCATTACCTTCAACAGTGATGATGTAGGATAGGGGTGCCCAACATTTTTTGTCCCAAGAGCTACTTTTCAAGTAGCCAACCTCCTGAGATCTACTAGCCCAGTGTCAACATCGCAAACCCCCACAGATCATTTCCAGCCTGCAGTAACTACCCTCACAACATGTTTTGTTGTTGTCATACAACCATTAGACATCACATCACAAACCCGCCCTCTCTCAAACACACACACAGACACCGATCTGCATGATGAGCAATAGCATAATATGAACCAAACAGAAAAATAAACCAGATAAAAAAACAGGTAGATCTCTTGTTAGAAAAAAGGAAATCACTTCCTACCTTAGTGGGAGACATGGCACTGGGAGGAGGAGGCTAGCTTTTCGTACCGAACGTATTACTGATTACTTCACTTAGTTTTCACTTTATCAAAGCATTTTTAGGCAGCAGTGGAAATTATAAGTATAAAATTTGGAGGGAAACGAGATTGCTAACACATCATTGAATGCAAATAGGCTACTTACATAACATGGGAGTATGTCTGCAGTGTTTTACAACGTACAAAAACCTTAACAGAAGTACAAAATACCTAGTATAAAAAGGAAAATATGTTGCTGCATATGTTTTGATTGAAGACCTGGGAAGAATGCTTAACTTTTGTAGAATACATTATTACTATAATTTTTGCTTTCATGCAAACTTAGTTGATTGTGCTTGTAGTCTGAGAACTGTTATTTGTAATTCACTGATTAAAATATTCATTTAATTGAAACCGTTTCTCGTTGAAATCAGATTACATGACAAAATAACTCAATTGTGCAAAAATAAATGACCTAACAATTTATTGTAAAATATGTAAAATGCAAAAAAAAAGTAAAATGCAAAACAAGCTTTAATAAAGAACCACTTTTACTATTTACTACGACTACTATACTATTTCTATACGCGATCGACTGGTTGGGCAGTCCTGCTGTAGGAGATACTGTTCTTCAGCTTTTCTCACCAATATTCAGCTTAAAGCATCTTAATGCGTAAATAACCAAACTTTCTTGACTACTCGTCAGTTGTTAGAACATTTATACTTGAAACCTTTCCCTAGACCCACTTAGATCATGAAAATTATGGTTAAGGAGACTATAATTATTAGTAGAGTGTGATTCATATTAAAATATATATCTAAGACATTATGGAATTTACTCTAGTATGATAAAATAAACTTATGGGGCATATTTAGCTTGTTTCATTTACTTCTAAAGTTGTAATTCTGGATTTTTTTGGGATAGGTGTCCTTGTTTTGCTAGGTTAATTTTAGCCCTAAATTCTTATAGCAATATTTTGTTGACTGGGTGATAATTTCTTTTAGGATGTTATGTGATACAATTATGAAAAGAAACTTAAAATAATAAAATTTAATATAAAAAAAACAAGTTTATTTTACCTAAGGAGCTCATTTTAGATAAAATGTAAAAGTTAACAGCTGAGGTGTCTGTCTGGAGGAAAACTATTTGTCATGTACTACACAAGTCTGGATTTATGGGTAAACTGCAAATTGTCACAGATCATGAAGGAGGAAACTCAGTCTGACAAGATTAAAACGGAACTCTTTAGCATATTCACAAAGCTCTCTGTGTGTTAAAAGAGCTGGTAAAAGGGGCGTTTCTTTACACTGATTGAAGATCTAGTGTTGCACCCTTAAAAAGAACTAAAAAAACTCATATAGATTTTCTCTTTTGTGCAACTTTATTAAACAAAATCCACAGTTCGAGAATACAGCGTGTGAAGTCTTTTCATTTGTATCTATACACAGGTCATGAACTTTTTACTCCCATCAAACATTGTGTCCTTCTTAAAGGGGTATTATCATTATTATTTCAGAAATCTATGAAATAAAAATAAAAAATAAAGTAGTTTGAGCACATATTTAACCATAAACCAAATTAATTGTTCTAATTAAATACTAAATCAGATAAATGGTTCCTCAATAAGATAATTATACCTATTAATTTAACATTATCACGTTCTTAACATATTTTCAGGGCTCTACACTAGCAATTCTCTCAAAGACCTAAAGGATGTATTTGAATGTGGCACTGTTTATTACCATCAAGAAAGGGTTTTAGCCACAAGCTTGAGACCAATGTGTAACTCTGGATAGGCTGCACTGCTCAGGATCCTTATGCTCTTACAAACAAGCCCATTCTTCCTCCTTGGGGGACATAATGAGATGTAATTTTCTTCAGAAGATGTTGCTGAGACCCCACAAAGACCTTTGAAGTTTTCTAAATGTTGCTTATAATTTTTCTATTGTAGAGAACACTGAATTGTATTTGATAGGAACATGGAGATGGATAAGCAAGGAAGAGGCAAACAGTAAGTAAGAAGGACATGAGAACATGTCAGGGGGTAAAGATGTGTTTTTCATTCTTTATCTGGAGAGAGGTCTTCCCTGAATTCTTGTTGATTCTTCTTTTCATCCAGAGAGGAATCCACTTTTCGGGTTAATCATCTTGAAATCACACAGAGGAAAGATTAGGAGAAGGAAACTAATAAAAAAATGTTTATTGGGTCTTAAGAACTGTGATTCTGAAAGAACCCAAATGTTTGAAGTATAATAGTGTCTGAAAGGATTAGAAGTAATAGTAAGGTAATTTTATTCCTTATTAATATTATATGAGGAGTACACTGATTTACACAATACCCAGAGACCATTATTTGTATAATCCACCTTTGCTAAAATTACAAAAGGGGAGTATATCTTTACCAGCTTTGCATAACTAGAATGTTTTTTTTTCACTCAAATCTTTTTTTCTTTTTCTTTTTTACAAACTAACACAAATGTATTCAGTTTTAATACAGAGCATCTGTGAATTACAGCTTTATAAGGATTGCACAGATTCTCAACTGGACTTAGATCTAGATTTTCAAGTACATATTTAGTCGCACTCTACCCTGACGACTGATTCTCTCCGAGTCTTGGGATCGCTTCAACTTATCTGGGGTTATCCTAGGCCTTTTGGTTGTCTCTGTCCTAAAGCTTTCCATGACTAGACTGCTCGTTAAGGTGGGCGGAACATCCTGGTAAGATCACAACTGTGCCATATTATTTCTATTTGAACTTATGTTACCCTGAGGCCCTCACAAAACAGCGAAAATATACTTAGATGAAACAAAACTATACACAGCTTTTCAGCTTTCTTTTAGAAAAAAAAAGGGCTTTATTTATTTTTAAGAAGTCATTACATATTTTGCTGGGAATTTTGCGTCCTAAAATAAGTTTATATTTAAAGAAAATTTGTAGAGAAATGTGTTGAGAAAAAAACAATTGCTTTAATATGATGCTTTCTGTCAAAAACTGTTTTAGCTAATCACCACATAATAGCTCCTATGTTGGCAGACATTTCCTCCACCCTTCTCTCCAAGGCAGGGATCCATGAAGCCTGTGTGTTGTAAATTATAATAACAGGCAGCGACATATCACACCTCAAGTTTACTGACAAGTAGCCATGCTTCACTCAACCGGGAAATAGTTGGAGAAAAAAAAACACTTGGAGGATGAAAGCCCCTATATACTTTAAAACAGCTCAAAATAAGGTACATTTTCAATCTAAAAGAACAAAACTTGTCAGATATTTCACAGAGTCTATATGTTCCGTTGTAGTGGGCTGCAACTGCTGACTTAGATAGATGAACCTGCCAGACCTGACGGGCACCGCTGTGTTCAAAAAGTCCAGCAGCAACAACAGCAAAGCAGTTATTTGGGAGAGATAAAGAGGTCATAGTAAAGCCGGCACTGCAGAAGTTGTAAATTAAACAGAATAAAGAGTATGTAACCAAATAGTTGAAGTCAATGTTCTGTAATCTGACCATGTGGTGTTGTCTTCCCTTTAATGTATTTAAAGTGCTTAGCTGTGATGGGCGTTTTCTGCTGGAACCAGACATGCTGGTTCCAGCAGAAAACAACTAAACCCTCTTTCGTTTCACATCCGCTGCCATAGTCGCGTTGGTCAGTGAGCTGTGGCAAAGTGATGTTCTGACTTCTGTTTTACAAAAGGGAGAAAGCTCCCAGAGGTTGTCTCCAAAACTCCACACCAGCATCCTCCAAAATCTGCAGCTTACTTCGATTCACTTTGAAGTGAAAAGATTCCTGTTGTGATGCTTACAGTAGGAAGCGGATCAGAGCGCATGTGAGCAGTGAGGCCACCTGATTAAAACACAAGCAGGTGCGGCTAAACAGCACATTAAGCTGATATTTGAAAGGTATGTGCAGTTTACCATCTGTTTTCAGACACAACAAGTACAAGTTTAGCTCGATGTTATGCAGCTGTTTTTTTTACTACATACACATTACTGACAGATTAATCTAGCATAACTAAACAAAAAATAAAACAAATTAAAAAGTTCTTAAATTCTTTCTGTAAAATGCAATTTTTAAAAACCAGTTCCTGTTGATCAATGCATCAACATAAGTTTCATTTATTTCCAAACTGAAATGGCAAAAATGACAAACCAAGTGATGATGCTGTGCTCCTGAGAGTTGTAGTGAACATGAACATTATGGTGAGTTTTTTTACATTTTTTGAGGCCTTTGGAAAGAAGACATTAGCAGCTTATGAATCTGTTTGAGTTTAATTAAGGACTTAAAGAAGTCTAAAGAGAACCTACATTTTCTCTATGTGGGAACTAGTCCATATTTGCAGCGCATTTCAGGAAGTAAAACTTTCCTAATGGTTCTCTTCGAAAGCAAGTTCAACTTGAAAGCACACTGCAAGATGTTAAGAGATCTCAGAAAATCTGAAAATGTGACACATCACAAAGGAAAGTAGAAACGAGTTGTGAGAGCACTAATTGAGAAAAACACAAAACCCCCGAAATTATTTTAAAGTAATGCACATGTACACCCATTGGTAATAATCCCATATTCCAAAATCTGGTTTGGTGTGATTTCTCAAATTTTGAAACAATTTTGCTGACTATTGTTCTTTTCAACAGGGTATGTATATGTTTTACATCATTTTAATGCTCAGAATTTAAATGATCAGAATCTGTAAATAACTCAAAACACCCCTGGGACACTTGTCCCTAGTTTTGTAGTTTCAGGTTACAAACGTCATCACAGGTCTGTCAGCCAAAATTGCTGGCTGATGAAATCCGTAAATGTTTGACTGCTATGGAAGGTGTCCCAAGAGGAAAACATAGCAAGTATAAACATGAAGGGAAGAGTTTGCTAATGAACATAGGCAAAGAACAGGACCATTTATATAATGTGAAATGTGAAAGACTGGCAGTTAAGCAATCAATCAAACAAATATACTTTATTTATCCCAAAGAGAAAGTGAATGGTATTGGAGCATCTCATTTAACTAAGGCGTTCTTAGATGGTGATGGTTGTGGGCAGGAAAGATCAAGCTTTCTGTTTTGCAACTAAGCTAAAGAAGCCTTTGACTGAAGACACTCTGTTTTCCAATAACAGTCTCATGAAGAGGAAGTTCAGGGGTTGTCTAGGATTTTCTAGATTTTATATTTTAAGTAAAATCAATCTTTGCCTCGTCATCTCCAGAGAATCCACATTTGTCCCCAGAACAGACCCAGCCTCCTTCATCAGGTTGTTGAGCCTTTTTAAACAACAAGATATCTTCACTTTTCTGATAGTTTGAAAACATATTTTTGAAAATAGTTTTTTTTTTTCACTTATAAGAAATCCATTATCATAAGACAAAACATTAATAGACATCAACATTTGAATTTGAAGCATGAAAAGTTAAATATTAAATAGGAGGTTTTTTGTTCTGCATTAAAATAAGGTTGGTAGCAACTTGTTACATTTTCTAACTCAATTTAAGTTGATAACCTTTTGATTCAAACATACTTTTAGAAGTATCTTTGCGATGCCATGATTTCTTCCCTTTATCTGACAAAATTAATTATAAAATATTGTTACTCGTACACAAGTAACATTTCGATAAGCTGTATCCACTGTGACTTCATTTATCGAATAAATACACTTGCTTTAATCAAATATGCACCACACAAAGGCTCACACTGCTGCTGCAGTGAATCCTCTTGTTGATACACTAGTTTTGTTTTCCTAATGTTATTTTCAATGTACTGAGCACTTGTTGGTCAAACGTACGTCATACACATACATGCATACATTACCTACTCCAAGTATCTGTAAGTGTACATATGTACATAGATTTTACATACATTTTATATTCATTTTTCACTATTTACTGAGAACAATTTAAAAGATTACAAGTAAGTCAGGTTGCTTAGGGGGAAAATATAAAAAAACAAATAAAACTGTTAAGGATTTTTTTGTTTCTATTTTGTGAAATAGCTGTTTATTAAGCAAAAAGTGAGGATTTGGGTTTAACAATAAATGTATGTACGCATTTCTACAGTAGGTTTTACATCTTGGTGTTCAACATATAATTTTAGTTACTAGGTTTTGCATTTACTGATATGATGGTTGTTCTTTGAATGTTTGATCCTTAGTTTTCCATAAAAGGGCTTTTTTCTTACAGTATAAAAGGGGTCTCTGTATAAAATCTGATATAAAATGTAAACCAACTCAATAACACGTTAAATTACACTTGATTTACATTCTCACTAAGCTTCACCAATTTATCACATTCGGGATGCAACTGAAACCACATGAAAGCAAAGCTATAGATGGCGTTGACTCTGAAAAGACCTCAGAGTTGCTGCTTTCAATTTGAGCTTGTAGGAAGCTTTACATCCCACACTTGAGTCTTTGGAGGCAGCTGGTGAAACAAAAAATAAATAAGAGAAAAAAGCAGCAGCCTTTTTTTATGCTGAAAACTTACGGTTCAAATCATTCTGTTGGAAACCTCCACACTAGATTTTTCTTTGTCTTTGTGTCTTTCCGAGTACATGAATAGGTCTGTTTTTTATTGCAATAAAATCCCTCAGGATTTCCTTAAAGTGAAGAATAGCTTAAATCATTTTCCAAAGCTTTGAATCCAGCAGCTTACAGCTGTAATGTCTAAAATAGGCAATAAAAAAAATTCGCTAAACATATTTAGTCTAAAAAAATTAACAAAATGTAATCAGTTTAAAAAAATTATTGAAAAAAAACTTCCTTGGTGTCTTTTTCTAGACATAATTTTTGCAAAAGTTTTAAACGACACAAATGCAAAACCGGCGTGTGATTTTAAGTGGAAAGATAACCCTTAACATTATTTTATTATTTCAAATCTGTAAAACTTGTGACACACCTTTGTATTAAGAATCCCCGGATTAACACTTTGTAGAGCCACATCTGGCTGCAGTTGCTGCCGCATCTCTGTTACTATTTACTTTGCTCAGCTCTCGCAGAAAGCTTATAAGCTTCCCTGCCCATTGTAAAGAAACAGATACTAGTGCATTATCCTGCCAAGTTTCACCATAATGGATGGTATGTCCAAACCAATGTGTAATGTTGATTTATTTACCATATAATGTTTTGCATTTTGACAAAGAAGACAAATTTTTAACCTTTTTAACCAGAACACCCTTTATACTTTTGGTCTTCATCTCACTAAGAACAACTTCAGTATCCCACCTGAAGTAAAATGTTTTGTGTCCAGGTTGTTAGCTTTCCCCCAAATAATGTCCTTTGTACGCTTTGCGATGTGCTGTTTTTCATTTTCAGCTGATAAAGCAGTATTCTGAGATGTTCAAAGCGTAGGACTTATCTTTTAAACCGAACCCTGCTTTTAATATCTCCAATACTTTTCCCCTTTCTGGTGTTTTCCCTAATCTTCTTGAAATCCAATTGTGAAAAAACACTTGGGTTTATACTTAGATTGGTCCATGTGGATATTATTAATAATTAAATGAAATAGGAATGCAATTGGCAGCACAATACTGCCATGCCAAAACATTAAAAAGTGTTTATTTTTTTCTTAATTTCCAAACCACCGCCGGAAAAAAAACTAAAAAACGTACTAAAGCATGTGATTATAATTTGTAAAAGAAATGAAACAAACTGCGAAATATTTATGATTTGAAGCTTATGACATCAGACATTTCATAGAACTTTAATGTCAGGTATACCAAACAAAGCATGTGAGGGTCCCCACCCTGTAAAGCTGATTCTGCAAATATGTTGCTCATGTAAAGCTGGGTCACAGTTGCAGGGCAACTAACCGACGACCAACTCGATGACAACAACAGCAATAATTTAACAGGAAAATGTGTCCCTGTAATTCATAGCAATCTGAGGTGAGGGAGTGTTATAAAAATGCTCTGCAGCTGTGCTCTACTCCCTCATGAGCTTTACTGTAATCTATTATTTCCGTCTGGATCAAACATATTTGAATGGCTACATGTCAGATACTCACAACCTTTAGTTTGGCTTTATTTTTGTTTTGAACCCATTTAAAAAGAAAATCTGCTCCAGAAGGAGTGAAAATGTGTGTTTCTTAAATGTTTAAGGTTATGTCCTAGTTCATTTCTGAACATCGACTGTATCCTCTGTGTACCACTCCTTAAGGACGAGAACTCAACCCAAATTGATCTCCATCAAAGTTTAACGAAACATACTTGTTTACATATGACCATGTAATTTCAATTGCAAAACAACAACTTTCTAGCATTCATCGTGAGCCTTGTGTTCACACTAAGCTGCTCCCCAATGTAAAACTGCCCTATTTCTCCCAGTGTCCTCTGCATCCATCTGCCGCACCCGTAAATTGCATTCGCCAGCAATCGCAGGTTACCTCATCTGTCAAAGCAGCCCTATCAATTTCAGTGGGCAGCCTCAACAGAAGGCATTAACCCTCCAACGTCATTCTGGCGTCGAGCTTTGAGAGACAATCGCCACTGATACTGCCATATCAGATGAGCAGAGCTGACACTAATGCTGTGACTGTTTGTGGTAAGCAGCATGAATAACAATGAACACAGAGGAAGGATTAATTAATATCTCGCTCATGTTGCTCCCTGGCTAAAACAGCATGATTATCTACTATAAACTAAAGGGGGAACAAAAGATGCATTTAGTTAGCTGGAAAAGAAACATTTCAATTTCACACTAGTCATGTTGTCTTTTTTGTTTTGTTTTTACCAGTAGTAAAGATGCAATAATAGTATTAAAATTAAATTCAGTTGAACATGTTAAATTAAATTCCCTGGCTGAGGGTTTTGATGTCCAAATAAATTCCTGGGATCTAGCAGCCTGGTCTTTTACATTTTACTCTTTAACCTTTAGTTTAATTTATTCAAAGGAGTTCTGGTTGAATCTGTTGTTTTAAACTAATCAGAAGCAGGAATAAAATGCTGTGAAATCATAAAAGTCATTAGTGAAAAATACATTTTCAAAGGCGTTTGGGAAGTTTCACTGAGAAGGTTTTTGAAATTGACTTCAGGAGCTTTCAAGAGATTTCCATTTGATGAATATAGAAGGTAGTTATCCAAACCTTTGACACTAAATACTAATTTTGTAAATAAACATAGCATTTACTAGTCATCTTAGTAGTTGGTACTTAAAACATTCCAGACTCACTAGAACATTCAACTTTTAACACATTACAACAAAGATCTAAACATCTTCAAGATGTGTAAAAAACTGTTTCTGAAACCCGTAGCATTTAGGAACTAGTATACCTTGTTACCATTGTAACGCTCAGGCAATATGTTGGGTTAAATCTGTCACTTATATTCTATTTTTTTCTTGAAAAAATCCTATTTTCAAATATTTTTGGGGGTTGTTTTTTTCTTTTTAGTTTTGTATGCTGTGCACATGGACAGCATGCTCATCATTTTTCACTTTTGGACATTTGTTATGTTGTGTAACCAGAACAACAAAGTGGTTAAAAACAGTAAGTGCCTGAATAATATGGCACAAGTGTAAATGATACCTTAACTGATGTCATAAATCCCAGATGATTTGAAAAGGAGGCTTCTGAGATTAAGCAAAAAAGAAGAGAGAGGAGAAACTTCAAACCATCCCTTTCATCCAACACAATGTGCAACCTGAGATTGGTAGCTGACAAGCTGGACAAACTAGGCCTAACAAGGACTCACCCACAGCATCAGAAATGCAGTATTATGTGTTTTATTTGCAACATGGCTACAGGTTAATAAGCTTCCTGGCTGTACTAGGAGACAGAGAAAATGAGGTGGAGTGACAAAGGTGAAAAAAGAGGACACTGTACTTAAGGTAGCTTAGATCCTTTAGAGTTTGCTGCAGGATACTGTCAATCTTTTATCTTTGTGTTGTGCAGATTGTAATCTATTTTACCTCCATCTGTTTGAATGTGGGCTAGTCTTGTTCTTGTGACTAGTGTGCAACCACTGGAGATGATGTTGGTGCAAAGTGGGATTCTTTGGAGAATCAAGAAAATCGTGGACAGCCTTAACCATTATACAACAATTAAGTGTCTTCAGTCAGAGGCTTATATATTTTCTGTACTACAAACTGCTACAGGAAATATTTCCTGCCCACACCCATCCTCATCTACAAAAAGTATTTGAATAAGCTTAAATAATAGGAGTTACAACAGCACGCCATCTACCTTTGGGGTTAAAATGGTATTTTTTATTTGAATTGATTTCAGTTAAAGCAAGTGGAAGGCATTTACTATCTTTAAAGTTAGACGTTTCTGAAGATCCAAAAGAGGACAAAATAGATTTAAAATATGTTGTTGAATTCATCTAGTGAATATGAATTAAACCACCTCTTTGGTCAACAGTTTAAATAACTTGATGGTATTTTTTGTGGAATCTAAGAATAACCGTTAGCTTGATGTCGCATTAATATTTAAAATGTATGTTTTGCATGTGATTCAGGTGTAAACAAGCAGAGTCTTGTTTATTTAAAACTTTATGAAGGACAACTGATACAATTGTGTCTAAGAAAGTGAATTCTTCTAACTTATTATACACTTTTTGTGTCAAAAAAACTAAAAGAAATGTCTGGAGAGTGAAGTAACATTAGTTTTACAGGAACTTGTTTCCTCTGGGAATTCCTTTCATGTTTAGCAAAAGAAAGATAAATGCATATTATATAAAAAAAAACCTTTAGGGAAAATAGCAAATGGTGCTTTTCACCTAACAAGCTGAGAAAAATGCTGATTAAACACTAACTGTGAAAACTCTGTAAGAGTAAAGAGGAACACAACATTGCTCTTGTGAAGTACAGCACAACCGCCCTGTACTTTTCCATTTAGTATGTTGCTGGAAAGATTAAACACTGTGTAACTGCATATTTGATTTTAACTTCCATTTTTTAGTACTTCTCAAGAGAAATATTGTGTTCCTCTTTACTATATCAGTTAAGCAGTTTTCAGGCACCATTTGCTATTTTCCTTGAAGGCTATAC